>APFE030701670.1:18819-36397 GCA_000404065.3 Pinus taeda
AAAAGTTGAATATATGAAATTGTTGTCTTTATTTTCTGATGTATTTGCATGGGATTACTCAGATCTTAAAACATATGACACAAACATCATTCAGCATACTATTCCTATTAAGCCAAATCAGAAGCCTTTTCGTCAAAAATTGAGGAGAATCAATCCGAAACTACTGCCATCAATTGAGAAAGAGGTAAATAGATTGTATAAGTTAGGAATCATTGTGCCTATCCAATTTTCAGATTGGATATCCAACTTGGTGCCCGTAAGGAAGAAGACAAGTGAGATTCGTTTATGCATTGACTTCAGAAATTTGAATAAGGTGTCTTTAAAAGACAATTATCCGCTGGCCAAAATGGATCATATATTGCAGCGAGTAGTTGGAGCATCAAGGATGTCACTACTCGACGGTTATTCAGGATACAATCAAATTTTAGTGCATGAGGATGACCGTGACAAGACAGCGTTCACCACTCCATGGGGAACATTTCATTATGCAAAGATGCCTTTTGGTTTGAAAAATGCATGAGCCAGCTTTCAGCGTGTGATGGACGTAGCTTACGCCAATGAGAAAGATGTATTTTTAGTTGTTTATCTTGATGATTTGACCGTATTTTCAAATTCAGATGAGGAACATTTGTATCATTTGAAAATTGTTTTCCAAAGGTGCATAAAATATGGCATATCGTTGAATTCGAAAAAGAGTCTTTTTGCCATGGATGAGGGAAAACTTCTTGGTCACATCATATCTAAAGATGGCATCCGTATTGATCCAGCACGTGTTGAAGCCATTCAGCAAATTGAACAGCTCCAGAACAAGAAAGAAATTCAGTCCTTCAATGGTAAACTGAATTTTCTGCGTCACTTCATTCCAAATCTAGCAGAGCATCTTGGAGAGATCACAAGCATGCTCAAGAAGGAGAGTCAGGTAAAGTGGACCGAAGAGGCGGTCAAATCATTTAATTTAGTGAAGTTAGCTCTTTCTTCAGCTCCTATTTTGATCAGCCCCGACTACACTCAGGATTTTATTTTGTTCTCATTTGCCTCTGAGCACACTTTGGCAGCCGTACTAATGCAGAAGAGAGAAGGTGTTGAAAAACCCATTGCTTTTTTCAGTTAGATTATTAGAGATGGAGCATTGAAATATAACATCATTGAGAAGAAAGCACTTGCGCTTGTTAAGGCCTTAAAGGATTTCCGTGTGTATATATTGCATTCACATATTCTAGCTTATGTTCCTAACGCAACAGTTAAAGATATTTTAGTACAGGCAGATCCGGAAGGTAGAAGGGGTAAGTGGATTGCTGCGTTGTTAGAGTATGATGTAGAGATTAAACCCACCAAGCTGATCAAAGGTCAAGGACTCGCCAAGCTAATGGCTGAAACAAATCTGCAAGTTTTAGAGATAAATTTGATTGCTGCCATGTCCGATGAAGATGAGGAGAACCCATCGGTTCAGGTATCTGAAATGTTTCTTTCTTCTCCTTGGTACGCTGACATTTTATATGTACTTCAGCATTTTTCTTCACCTCCTGGAATGCCGAGAAATAGAAGTAGAACATTGAAATTGAAGGCTGCAAAATTTTGCATACTAGATTCAGCATTGTTTTGGAAAGACCCTGGTGGAATGTTATTAAATTGTTTGGTCGAGGAGGAAGCCAAAAGAGTCGTGGAAGATTTTCATAGAGGGGACTGCGGGGGTCATCTTTTTTGGAAGACTACAACAAACAAGATTCTAAGGGCAGGATATTATTGGCCTTCATTATTTTTAGATGTATATAAGGCCATCAAAAATTGTCACGAATGCCAAATTTTTCAGGGAAAGCAGAAGCTCCAGTCTTTGCCTCTCAAACCAATTGAAGTCAACACACCTTTTCAGCAATGGGGATTGGATTTCAATGGTGAAATTCATCCGGCATCATCAGGACAGCATCGATGGATATTGACAGCCACAGACTACTTCACAAAATGGATTGAAGCAATTCCTACTCGACAAGCTACGGATGCGGTAATTATTTCTTTTCTTGAGACCAATATTTTGTCATGTTTTGGGTGTCCAAGTAAGTTAATTACAGATAATGCAGCAGCGTTTAAGTCCAAAAGGATGATTGAGTTTTGCTATAAGTACAATATTAGCTTGGGACATTCAACCGCATACCACCCTCAAGGAAACGGATTTGCGGAGTCATCTAATAAGTCTTTGGTCAATATCATTAAGAAATTGTTGGAAATTAGCAAAAAGGGCTCACACAAGAAGTTGATAAATGCATTATGGGCTGATAGGGTGAGTCAGAAAAAGTCTATTGGCATGTCTCCTTTCGAGTTGGTGTACGGAACAGACACGGTTTTTCCCACTTCGCTTGCTGTCCCAGTAGTTAAATTGCTTCAAGAAGCGGGTAGTGAGGAAGATCCTATGTAGAGAAGGATAAATCAAATGATTCATTTGCAGCAGACATGGGAGGAGGTATTTCAAAACACTTGCAAGCTGTAGGAGTGCATAAAAAATATTTATGACCAGAAAGCAAAGGCGGATACATTTCAGCTAGATGAGGTTGTTCTAAGGTGGGATGCTCGTCATGAAGACAGGGGAAAGCATGGAAAATTTGAAAATTCATGGAAGGGTCCTTACAACATTGCAGCATATCATGGCCAAAACGCTTTCCTTCTCAAAGATATGAACGGAGATGAATATCCTGGAGGGCCGATCAATGGTCAGCTGTTAAAGAGATACTACTTCTAAATATTTTCTGCTCATTTCATTATCATTGTAAATATCAATTTTTTTTGTCCTATTGCACATCTACACTAATTTATCATCTTCATTTTGGGGCCCGAGGTGAAGGCTATAATTCTGAAAATGAAAGTTAGTTAGTCTAAGTTTGTCAAGTCAGTTGTCAAAATCTTTAAATTTGAGTTTAGTCTTGTCAATGCAATTTTTGTTTTTCAGTCAAATTCTCAAGATTTTGTGTAGGAATAATGACTCCATCGCCCAATGGATGAAGGCACTGTCTAGCTCTTATAGAGATCTACGGTTCTTGGCATCTCCAAGGAGTTACCATCCCCATTGGAGCCAATGTTAGAGTCGGTCTAGTTATCCCTCCATCAGAGATCAAAGCTCTTTTTTGCATTTCATGTTTTAGGTGTCCCACCAGTTTTCATCAGTTGCATTTCTTTAGGCATGCCATAACTCTGATGGAGTGGTCTATGTCATTCATTCCCCTCGTGCATATCACTGCTGGTTTAGGATGAGTCATAGAGCTTCACAAGTCATTTTTTTTTAAGTTTTAGGTCTAGGTCTAGGGTTTGAGTTAATTTAGTCTTAAAAAGTCTTAGAAGACCAGAAGGCCAGAGGGATGCCTTTGATAGATCATTACTTCAATAATTCTCACCATTGTACAGTTGAATAAGGACTTCTCTTCAAAACTCTGTTTTGAAGACAAGTCGCCACCTCATTTTTGTAAAAATTGTCAAAAAATTCAGTTCTTCAATTGTTCAAGTGCAGCCCTGATCTCCTTTGCTGAAGCATGTCTGAGCTATCCCTGCAAAAAATTATCAGAGAAACTCATCATTTCAACCTATTTTATGAAGGAAACCGAAAAGGTCAGAGCCTATTAATTTTGAAAAAGTGTCAGCAACCAATCGTAAGAAAAATGGGTTTTCATAGAGCAAAAATCAAAATGGATGCTATATCAAGTCATTTCTTCTCATTGGCAACCCATTCCTCATTTTGAGAGACAAGAACATCATTCAAGGGCGATTTTGCAAGTTTGTAGCAAATTTGTGAGTATTTGGGTCAGCTCCAGGGCACGCGGCGCATCAGCATAGGCCCACGGTGCACCAGAGGCGCGCGGCGCATTAGGCCACTTTCTGTTATGTAAATTAACACAGGTGCAGCGCACTAAGAGCACGCGGCGCGTTGGGTAAATCGCGCGACGCATAGGGTTTGTTCCTGCAAATTCACCAAGAAATCACTCAAATCACCTCTCCTCACGCCTAAATTCTCAGCATTTTGATAAAGAGACAAAAAGTCAACAGTCAACTTTTGGCACATAGTTTTATATCAGCAAATATATATATTCCAGCCACCTTGTTTTTAGAGAACATGTCGGAGACCGAGTCCGAATATGAGCAGGATTATGATAGTGACTCTACACCAGAGGTCAATGTGCCTAATGTGCCACAGAGGTATCACAGGGGTGGCAAGAGTGTACAACATGTTAGGGAGGATCCTACCTCTTTGGCTCAATTGCAAGCTTGCCTGCTTGCCATGGATTGTTTTCGGCGCCAAACATGTTACCAATATTCTGAGATGATCTCACAAACTCAGCATCATCGGGAACTGGTCCGTCTATTTGTCCTTAACTTACAGGATGGTCATGTGAACCTTGCTGGAGTGGATTTCACCTTGTCACCCGACACTATTTCTCAGGCCACCGAAATACCAAATGTGGGGGAGGAATGGAGTAAACGCCAGATGCTGGACAGATATTATTATGAGCCATATGTCAAGCCCGCATATATCAGACACTTGAGCGTGGCCTTTTACCTGAAAGATGAATTTGCACCATTGATGAAACTCATCATTCGGTATTTCAGCTGTGAGGGCAGATTTTCACGTCTCTATGTGTACCATGTACTTTTGTTGATGCATTTCGCATGGGTACGTATGATGAGCATTCCATTTTTCATGTGCCGAAACATAGAGAGGATGGTACCCTTAGTACAGAGGAAGACCCCGGCACATCAGCACAGGAGCATATATCACTTTTGATTCAAAATCATAGGTGTGCATTAGTTGGCACAGTAGGGTATTGCTTGGAGGATTTTCAATCTCCATGATCTTTACTTTCCCGCGCTACAACCTCCATCCAGGATCGCCATGAGAGGGAACTTCACGTGTTTGCTCGAGACGAGCATGTTGAGCTTCCAGCAATATGTGAACATATCAGGCCAGCCTTATTTTGCAGCTGCCACGAGTACTATCTCCACCCTGGTTGGAAGGGCGTGACATCATCAGCAGAGCGGTTCTATCATCCACATCATGTGGAAGGGGTCCTCGTTCCATCTACACAGGTATAGATTCAGGATAGGGGCAAGAGACCCATGGTTGATGAGGGTCCTTCAGGAGTTCAGGATATCGGTATCATTGATGTTGATGCTAGTTCGCCCAACTCAGAGCTTAAGGAGATCATCCGAGCACAAAGGGCCGAGAATGAGTCGCTACAAAAGAAATTGGAGATGGCTAAATGGGTGATCAACTACTTAGAGCAGCGCAATAAGAAGTTGGAGGATGAGCATGAACTTTATGAGCTGCGCAAGATTCGTGAAGACCGGGAATTGGCTCGTAGGAGACCCAGTGATTTGACACCTATTGATCGGGAATCGATACTCATCCGGGTGAGAAATCACTTGGAAAAGTTGTTGGCCAAGGCAAACAGGGATAAGGACATTCTTTGCCACATGAAGACTCACTATTGGGCTCGCATGCATGTTTGCAAAGCGAGAATGAAGGTCCTCAAAAGGCGTTTGAGCAAAGCACAAAAACAACGCAAAAGGCCTGATCCGCTTCGAGTGTTGGCTGAGGCTTCACTAGTTGATCATGATACATGATGGAGGGTCTTCACTCCAATTTTGGGCACATTTTGAGAAAATTTTGTCATTTCAAAATTTTTGGCTTGCAAAACAGGTTTTTGGGTTCTATGCGTCGCGCTCAGCACGTGACCCACAAAATGGAGAGGTCCAAATCACAAGTGGCTTACATTTTTGGATTTTTCATGATGAAATATACATTCTCAGCAATTGCCAAGGCATTTCATCAAGTTTTAGGTGATCAAAAGCTCAAAAAAATCATGAAAATCACCTTTCTGCCACTTTTTTCATCAGCAGGTAGTACTTCAGGAAGAATTCACTTTTGGAGGGCCAAATGGAGACAACATTGGAAAATTCAACTTGGTTTGGAAAGTAGACATCTAGACCTTTCCAACAAGCCCACGTGACCTTAATTTGTATGTCGGGAAGTGGCCCAAAAGTAGCTGCAAAGGCGTGTGGCGCATAGGGTGTTTTGGCTCAATTTTCTTTCTCAGCTCAGCGAATCAAGCCAGTTTCACCTGTTTTGACTTGTGATGGGATTTTTCACCCTCCTTGATGTAATTATTGGATATTTATGTTGTTATGACACTTATTTACCTATTCTAGATGATTCATTCATAAATAGCAAAAATGTAATGAATTGAATTGTTTCTGCTTATAGAGGGCAAGTGTTTTGACTGCCTAGATTGTATGCTTAGTTTTAGAATTGGTTGAAATCGCCCTATGGATGATGAGCTCGACCCTAGAGGCAAGGGAATGTGTAGCTTGCCTATATTATTTATTTTCTTAGGTCATTTTCAGGGATTGGACTATTGGATAGCTTGAGCACTATATTGTACATATCTTATCAGCATTTTTGGCAAAGGAAAGACCAGGGTTGCAACACTCTTTGGGATCCATGTGGCTTTATGTGTTGATGTTGTGTTTCTCTCAGTACTTTTAAGTTGTGTATGTTCATCATTATCTCTATTAAATCTTTTGTTATTAAACAAATGAAGTGTTAAGGTAGAATCCATGAAATTGCTATGCCCTCCCTTTAAATTTGTTTAAACTTCTATGTTTTCTTCAGTTTAAGGAGAATCCTTGAGACCCCTTACTCTCCTTAGCCCCTCACCAGTATGATCTATCCATCTCACTTGCTTGAAGGCATCAAAACAATCGCCTATCATGCCCCAAGTGGACCTCTGCAAAAACTGTGCCTCATCCCCACACCCAAAATTGCCTTTCCCTTGATTTCAACAAAATCATTAAAAATCAATTCTAAACTCTTTGTACTTCATACCTAGCCTAAAATTAGTCATCAATTCGGCCATATCGAGCCTTTTCGATTATCTTTTGCCGAGTTTGACCCGGAGAGAGCCCTCTCCTATCCTCGTAGGGCTAGCTACGAGGCTGAGCGTGGTTTGATGTGGCCTTGAGTCTTGCCTTATTTCAGCCTAAGGCATATTTGAGCACTAACACCTTCGAAACATGAGAAAAAAATATTACCAAAATAATTCCCAACACCTGGGAATAACCGTTTTCTACCAACCGAGATTTGTATTTCTCCACCTTGCCTTCTACATTCATATTCTTCTTAAACACCCATTTACTGCCAATAGGTTTCCTTCCGGCTAGCAAATTCATGAGATCCCAAGCCTCATTTTTGTGCAAATATTCCATTTCATCAACCATGGCCTCTTTCCAGAGCTTTCCATCCTTTGAATCTACTACTTCCTTGACAATTCTGGGATCATCATCAATAATAGATCAAGCAAAATTTTAATTGAAAGAAGTTGGACTATAGCTTTCTAGCTACCTTCTTTCTCGAACTGATCTTCTCACAACTAGAGTTTGTGGATTTTCATATTTTGATTCATCTTCTATTGTAGAGTATGATTCCTGCTCCTTTAGCTCAAATTCTATCTTCTCATATTCCTTTGGTAGGACTTCATGTTTAATAACATCTTTTACCTCTCTAAACACCACATCGTGGATGTATAAATCCTTCCTTATTTCTAGGTTCCAAATCTTATAACCTTTTAAACCATCCTTATACCCAATAAAGATGCACCTTTTAGATTTATTATCCAACTTGGTTCTTTTCTCCTTTGGAACATGTACATATGCATCACATCAAAATACCCTCATATGTGAAAGAGAGTGTTAGGTCCCTATACTACTAGTGTAACCCCTTACTACTATTAGTACAACCACCTTATTATATTTTTGTACCCATGTAGTCCCCATATTGTTATTATTGTGCCCCATAGAATCCCACTATTGTTATTATTGTGCCCTTACATTATTATTGTTATGTCGGCTCTAATTATATTATGACCCCTTAGACTCCTATATATAGAAAGGAGGTCTTCTCACTTGGATCATCCGAGAATTGTTCATTTGTGTAATGTAAAGGAGGTTCCACCTCAAAGAGGATTATTTTGAAGGCGTTTATCTATCTTTTCTATCTTTTTGTGAGTTGGTTTCATAACATTTGGTTTCAAAGCTTTGAATTCTAGGGTTTCGCTGCTCCAAACAGGTCATCCCGGAATTTTTACTATAAATTTTTAAAAACAAAATTTCAAAAGCTAAAACAAAAACCCATTTGACCTACAATCATTCTGAACCTCGAATCCAAATTTTAGATCTTCTATCCCTATATTTTAGTAGATATGATCTGAGGAAGTTAGGGTTTTGGAAAAGTCCAGAATTCATCTCAAACAGGTCATCATGGAATTTTCACTATAATTGTTTTTCTGCAAAGTTTCAGAATCTAAAATTAAACTCCCTTTGATCCGCAATTTCAGTGATGCTCAGGCCCGAATTTTAGATCTTGGTTCTCTATAACTTTGGCAATACAGTCCAAGACATTTAGGATTTCGGTAGGCTCTCGAATTGCATCCGAAACAGGCAACCTTGGGAAAATTGTCTTAATTTTATCTCTGAGCATCAAATTGAAATTTTGTAAGACGTTGCAGAAATAGGATAGACTGTAGTTTTTTGTGTATCAATTTCAAGTCCAAAGTTTGAAATAGTGACATGTGGTACTTTGTACAAGTTCACTTTACTGAACCAATCTACAATCCAGTCATCATGGGATATTTGACATAACGCTTCCTTGCAGAATCCAACATTGGTTAGACTTGTGGGGTTAGAAAGAGGACTCAGAGGGCTACTTTAGGATGCAATTTCAGAAATTGGAGATATAAAATTACAGAGTTGCAATCGTTTCAATATCGAGTTCCTAAAATCAAGAAAAGGCGATTTGAGCAATTTTGATGGCAAGGATCCAGTAAATTGGATACTACAAATGGAGCAGTATTTTGATCTACATGAGGTGAAACTGTTACAAAAGGTACGTATTGCATCTTCATATTTAGAACAGGATCAATTTTTATGTATAAAGGTCTTTGTTCTCATAAACCACTTGTTACGTGGTCAATTTTCACGGAGGAAATGATAGCACATTATGAGGATACAAAGAGAAACACCTTCTTTAGCCAATTGATAAATCTCAAAAAAAAGTGTTAAATGGAAAATCCTATTGAGGACTTTCAAAAATTGAATATAGGGGAAAATGATATTCTAGAGAAGCAGAGGATTGACACCTCCATAAGGACTTTAAAGGATAACATTCAACATGAGGTGTGTCTTTGGGAACCTAATTCATTGGAGAAGGCATTTCGGTTGGCAAGAAAAGTGGAAAGAAAAATTATGGAAACAAGGAATTCTACCCCTCACAACTATAAGGATGGAAGTGTTGTTTCTCCTAACCTTCTACAAGCTACAAGGTTGACACCACAATAATTGGAAGAAAAAGGAGCAAAAGGGCTTTGTTACAATTGTGATAACAAATACATTAAAGGTCATAAGTGTACTGAGAAGAAATTATTTTACATTGATTGTGGAGAGGAGGAAGAAAAGGATCAAGAAACATCAAAGGAAGAGGATATACACTAGGAACTAGCCCTAGAGAAAGAAGAAATGAATTCGACTATATCTTGTAAAGCATTGGCAAGAATTACCACGCCTCAAACTCTCAAGATAGAAGGACATATCAAGAAGAAAAATTTTCAAGAAGTGAAAGATCACATCGATCATCAAGAAATGAATATGACCATATCTTGTAATGCATTGGTAGAAATTACCATTCCACAAACTCTCAAGATAGAAGGACATATAAAGAACAAAAATGTTTAAAAGGTGAAAGATCACATCGAGCATCAAGAAATGAATCTGACCATACCTTGTAATGCATTGAAATAAATTACCACTCCTCAAAGTCTCAAGATAGAAGGACATATCAAGAAGAAAAATATTCAAGCAGTGAAATATCATATTGAGCATCAACAACAAGTTCTCCAACTTTTAAAGGATAATGCCACTTTGGTGCAAAATTGAATGAAACAATAGGCGAATCAACATCGCAGTGAAAGAATTTTTTATGTAGGAAATTGGGTATTTTTATGGCTACATCTCAAGCACGCTATTTATGAGAAGGATGTTAGAAAATTATATATTACGGAGCAATGGAACACATAAAATATTGCAGAAATATAAACACAGAAAACGCACAAAACAAGAGAGACACAGATATACGTGGTTCACCCAATTTGGGCTACGTCCACCTCGAACAGCCAGTCCTTCCTTTCTATTATCCAGCAAAATGAAGAGACACGACCTACAGCAAATCCACTGTAATATCCTCTGTCTTCTCTCACAGTCTCACCTCTCTGTTTCTCGCTCACACAGAATACACGTCTGTCTCACAGCCTCAAATACAATGCCCTCATACAAAGAGAGGGGGTTGCCTTCTAGGGCAAAAAACCCTAAACTAAACATAAGTTCTACCGTCAGATCATCCGCCTAATGAACGGCCCAGATTGACTAGAAATTACTATACTTTTACAAGGCAATTTTACAGCCGCCCCCCCCTGGACCCCCCCTGCAGCGAATATTTTACGAGCGCCGTTGCCGCCCCCATTTTGAACTGGGGTCCAATGTGGCGGTACTTTTGAATATAGAAGATAATCAGGCTCCACACCCAACAAATATCAGACGAGTTGGATGGAAGAGCCATATGAGTGTACCCGGATGCAACAAAGGCAAGAATTCACTTCAACAAGATGTCACCGTTAAGTGCATAGACACCATCACAAAGGACCAAGATTGGCATTAGCTCACCACCTTCACCATCCTAATGATTTCAAAGAGTTGGTCTCACCACAATGCTCAGAATGCCAGTGATGTCTTGCGTGGCTTTCTCACGCCATTTTGTCTCACATGGGCACATGTGCATTGTAATGTAACGTCTTGTAAAGTGGAAGTTCAAGTGTTGATATTTGAATGTAACAGTCATAGAGTAGTTGAAGAGTCATGAGGACAGATGAGCAGTCACAAAGGGGAATGTCAAGGGTCACCCCACCCTTTGCTATAAATAGTCCCTCATAACTCACTGGAGAGGCTTTTGGTTAGTTAAGATTTCGATAGGACTATCTTATAGAGAGCTTGGACAGTATTGTAATGAACCTTGGGTTCTCCACTGCGCAGAGCTAGTATATCTCTTTGGAGGAGCAAGAAACTGTGATTGTAACGTTCCGTTGTCAAAACTAGTGGTTGGACATGGATGTATTGTATGACTCGAACTTACACTTCTTAATATAATAGAGCTAGCACATTTCATGCATATGTTGTATTGTATTTCAACTATCTTCTTACTCTAATTAATATATGTATATGTTCTCTTACGCATGCATGTGTAGCTATTTTCTGTATATATATATATATAATATATATATATATATATATATATATATATATATGAATCTTACTGAAACATGTTGTTGGTTTAACCATCACTTTGGATTCCTAACTAACTTGCCTTCCATGTTGCCTGCCTTTCGTGTGTTCCCTTATTAACTGTGTGCTATCATAGGCTTCCAAGGGGCACACTCACATCAACCTCTGTGTGTTATAACCATTGATACACCTTCCTTAGCTTGTTGTGACTGTCACACCCTTGCTACTAATAGAGACATCTAACTTGCCTCTATGCGAAACCGCGGAAAAGGCAATATTGTATGACCAATTGTTGGGACTCCTACACCAAATGGTCTGAGGTCTAATTGGGACTTCTTACTGGGGAGATCCCCTAACATGTTGGCGGGTCCAGCACCATCAACATTTTGGTGCTAGAAGGAGGGTCAAATGACAAGCTTAGTCCTCACATCATTTTTGAATCTCTACATATCTATCATGACTAACTACAGAGTTTCTCTTCCGGAGTGTACGTCTTATGGAAATGACTTCATTATCTCAAAAAATCTCTCGGATAACTTGTCACATAAAACATACGATGGTGGAGGCCATCTTTCCTTGGTTAGGCACGTGGTCAGTGATGTAGGCTCATGTGAAAGACATGGAATATTTGAACGATACATGACCTGTGCGTTGTTCATCTACATGCTTTGTGGGCACCCAGTGCACTAGTGTGCCATGCTGCCCAAAAAATCTATTCATTCTCTTTCTCATCTGTTCGTAGAGATAGACCGTGCTTTCAATCACTTTAACCATAATTCACTAGATAAAGAAACTTTGAAATTACAAAAAGAACCCGATGAATCCGTTGAAAAGTTTCACACACTCTTTTCTAATATTGCATACCGATTTCCCGAAGATTATATTGATTGGGAATTTCTCGATGGAATATTTGAGTATCTTCTTCACATAGCTAAACCTCGCTCAGCGCACTTCAGTGATGGAGCTGCATAATCATAGGCAGGAACAGTTACTATCATAAATGACTTTCCTCCTTCACCTCATCAAACAGATCCACCATCATAGAGTGATGTCGGAGATATTGCACACACATTTATTGACTTGAAATCCACCATTGAGTTAAACTCATGATTCAGAAAACGAGCCAGTGGGACTAATGTCCACTTCCCCACCTTCCATTCCTGTGCCATTCAGAATGTCGAATGCGGGTATGACTGGAAATTTCCCCTGTCAAGGAAGGAGACCAACCAGTGCTCCTCCCCACGCGAAATCCTTTCTATAAGGAATCCACACCACTAGCAATCAGTTTCGTAGGCGTCTATGTAAAATCCCTCAGAGAGATTCAGGGGCATCTCAATGTCGGGTGGAGTGGGTCGCATGTTATCCAGGGTTATTATTTCTACACACGGCTTCCCATTCTTATTTTGAAACTTGTCATATTCGATTCGGCAAGACCCGCCACTTTTAAGAATTGCCTTTACAAATCCTTCGAACAATGCGCCCTCATGCCCTTTCTCATTAGAAGGTACCTCCACTTTCATTCCTTCTATTAACTCCATTGTACTAGTAGCACCAAAAACCCTAAACAAATTCAAGCTGAGATAACAAGAACAACAATGCAACCTCCCAATTCCCTTCTCTACTTGGTGAGTATGATATGAAGCACCAAAAAGCTCAACCTGAAATCACAACAACAGTACGACTTGCCAACTCTCTGTCTCCCTTTTGTGTTATATAAAGCACCAAACCCTAAAAAGGTTCAACCTGAACTAAAAAGAACAATTGTTCAACCTCAAAATTCTCTGCTTCATGACTATCATATAAAAATAGTGTGTTTCCATGTGCATTTAAAGGAGGAGGATAGTTAGTGGACCTTAGAATAAATTAATGAAGATAAAAGTTTTTATTTAGATATTAATGTAATCATTTATTTATTTTTTTAATAGTCATGTTTCTTTTTAAATATAATATATCTTGATAAGTATGTATGGGAGAGTTTATTGTGATATTTTTGGTCTAGATTGTCTAAAATTTGGTAAGCATTGGTTGAAATCACTTATAGACAAATAGTCTTTTTCACCAGAATCCGCCAATACAATTTTAAGCAAAGTTATGTTGTTTAAAATATATTTTTAAATGTATAAATAAATTCAGCACCTTGAAAAACCCCAAGACATTTGAATTCTACAAATTAAATAACATATACTCAAATTTTTAAAAACTTTACCAAATTTTGATTAATACAAATTAAATAACTTAAAATTAACCAAAAAAATCATTTTATTTAATTAAATCAAACCCAAATTTTAATTTAATAATTATTTTTTTGTTTATTTTTAAATTTATAATATTCAATATTAAATTTATATACGATGTTGATTAATTTCAAATATATTGGAAATAACAATGTATATTAGAACAAATATTTCCTTTTTGCCAAGGTGGAGACCGAGTAAACGGGAACAAATTCACTTCCGTAATATCAAGTTCCCACCGCAACTCCCATTTTCAAAGATCTATGAATTTAATAGTGGTCTCTTTTTAAAATTTCCAATATCAATTTTCCATGACAATTTCTCATGAATTAAATTTCCATTCCGAAAGATCCGTCAATCAAATCCAAAATAGTTATGCATGTGCAATAAAACTTTAATGAATAAACTTTTTCTTAATTCTCAGTAAAGTCAGAAGTTAGTTTGGAATTTAGGATTTTAATTTATACGTTTATATATATTTATTCATAAGATAGATTGATTTTTTTGCTTTGTACTCAGGTTAATTCTTTTACTTTATTAAATAATTTACCAGTAGCTAATTTTCAAAAAGCTAATTGTAGGCAATGATGCATCCATGCTATTTATTCATAAAGATAGATTGATTTTTTCATTTTGTCTCGAGGATAGACCACATAAAAACATCTACCAAATCGTGATAATGTGATTAATCAAAGAGACTTTCATCTACATTATGGATCACAAAAGTCTTAGATCTAACAAAAGAAACACCAGTTAAACAAGCGAAACACCAGTTAAACAAGCGTTATATAAAATGAGTTCTGGTTTTTTGGGCACGTGGTGTTCATAAGCCATGAGATTGGCCCATGATATCGCAACAAATGCTATTTACAAATTAAGAATATTTATCGTTAAAAATCTTGTGATGAGTTTTTAAAGTGTATATACGTTTAACTTATATATTAATTATTTTACTCAATAATAATAGTAGTAATAATAAAATTTGAATCGAGAAGCTCCACGGATGAATGTGAGCCTCAGAGGTGGGATGCAGCCCTGGTTAGGGTTCCTGAACATTCAAACAACCTATCCTCACTGCGCCCCCAGCTCCTCAGCAAATATACGTCGTTGATCCTCTTCACATGGCCCCGCCCTCTGGAGGGGTGGGCTCCGCCCCCCCTCCTGTATCAGGCCCTCACGCTGATATATCTACAACCGGAAGTGTTGCTAATGGTTCCGGTCCCTTTCCTAGTGATTCCCTCCACACAGATCCCATCACTAAGAGCAAAGAAAATGCTGATGTAGGCCATGCAACAGAGAAAGAAAAAAGTACAAATCTGAACGCCTCCTCGTCAAAGCCAAAAGCATCCTCTACAACATGCATTCCTATATCTGCAGAGAGAATCAAAATCGATCTTCCTGGTGAGCAGATTAACAAAGAAATCCAATATATGAGTGACCATGCACTCATAGGCAAGTTCCTTGGCTTCTGGCCAACTGAAAAGGCCTTGCATGGATGCATCGTCTCCAAATGGAAGCCTAAAGGACAAGTCACCCTACAGCTTGGACCTAAAGGTTTCTTCACTGCTATCTTCAACTGTCTGGAAGACAAAATTCGCATTTTTGAAGGAGGACCGTACTTCTTCAACTCAGCAAGCCTGTACCTCCACAACTGGAAAGCTAGGTTCACTCCTGAAAAAGAAGACTTCAACTGGGCTCCGGTATGGATACACATGTATTTGCTTCCCTTGGAATACTGGAACGGGGAGACCTTAAAGGCCATTGGCAACCGCCTGGGAACCTTCATCAAAAATGCTGAGGAGACCAAATTCCGAAGATACACATCCTATACCAGGATCTGTGTACACATGCATCTGGTAAAAGAACTCACAGACTTGGTAAGTCTATTTCACGACGATTATGAATGGATCCAAACAATAGATTACGAGCATATTCCCTTTCGATGTAGAAGGTTCCATGAACATGGTCATCTCTTTATAGATGCCCTTTGAATCTTCAGCCTAAAGCTCATGCAACTGAGGAAAGCAAAGATGGTGCGGGTTTCACAAGGGTTACTAGCCACAGAAAGCACGCCAAGAAACCTCCAGTTGCTCCTGTTGATCCTAAGAAACCTGAAATTCGGAACGGCTTTGAATCCCTGTCCTCAATTCCCATCTCAGAGGATCATACATTCATCCCTCCTTTAGACCCCTCCATTCTTCTATCCCACCGCCCCCTAACCCCTCTGCATCGCCCTTCAAATCAGATCTAGTCAGCTCCCCTGTCTCAAACCCCGTGGATAAAATTCAAGCTTCAGATACTTCCCCTCAAACTTCTACCATGGAGATAAACGCATCTTTAGCCATCAGTAATCAACTAAGGTCAGATGAAGAGGATTAGAAGAATCCAACACACATGAAGGACGAACCAGAAAGTGTAGATCTAGGAGGTCTAGACATTCTCAAGCTGGAATCAGCATGTCGACAGAAAGACTACAGTGAAATACACTCCCCGGAGATTGAAAAACTTGAGGTAGTCTTAACCAGAGTATAGAAAAACAAATCTCTTGGCATCCAGGTAGGCAGTCCTTGGGATTGTAAAAAAATATTGAAAGACTCAAAAAAACGAGGGCGCAAAACGGACCTGCAAAGGACTATTATTATAGGTGAAATGCAGGTGGACTCTAGGAGGTTCCCCAAGCTAACCAAGTTTTACAAAACTCTTTCCCATGGTTCCTCATGAAGTTAATCTCATGGAATGTGTGAGGGCTCAATAGCCCTGCAAAACACTGTATGTTAAAAAATATGATCCAGCAAGAAAAGCCCTCTATAGTCTTTCTACAGGAAACCGAAGGCAACAACGCTACACTGGAGAAAGTTCTGAACAAAGCATGGACAGGATGTCGCTCAGTATCTATGGATGCCTTCAGAGCTTTTGGAGGGCTGGCAATATTGTGGAATCCTCAAATCCTCTCCTTGCAATATTTTCATGCCTCTCACTTCTTCATTCAAACTACTTTCCATCTTATTGGGACCAATATCCACGGTCTTCTCACTAATGTGTATTTTCCTCAAGATCTGCAAAAAAATCTGGATCTGTTGCACACTCTTACAACCCTTAACTCTAGCAGAAACCATCCCCTTTGGATAAATGGTGGTGACTTCAACATCATCACTGCGCTGGAGGAAAAATCTGGAGGACGAGAAAAACTTGGAGGGGATAGCATTGGCTTTAAAGATTTTATTCACTCAAATCAGCTAATGGACCTCCAGAAATCAAATGGTATCTATACATGGACCAATAAGTGAAGAGGTCCACAACACATAGCTTCCATATTGGACCGATTCCTTGATCCGGATTTAAACAGGAACGCAACAAATTACAGAGATAACCATATACACAAATATGCAGTGGAAATAATACTTCATTTCATTAATGGAAAATACTGAAATATGCTTACAATTAGAAATGGAAATAAACTAGCTAGGGCGATGGTAGCTTATCTCTGAGAAGAGATGTGTTGGCTACATGCCTCTGAACTGACTTACAATGAGGCTCGAAGGCCTATTTATTGTAGAGAAACAATGAAAAACCCTTAACATTCCAAAACCTAACCCTAGGAGATCAAACGCCAAACTGTGGGCCCCGTTTGGGGGTAAGTTGGTACATCAACTTCCCGGGGTCGTAACATTAGCATATGATCTCCGTTTGACGCGTACAATAGCCATTAGAAAGATCTATTCAAGCACTATCATTGTTGGAACGGCAACACTGGTCCATGTTCCATGTTCCATGGACCCGTGTTGCCCCTGGGATCCCAAAAAACGTCGTTTAGGGCCTCAAAACGGCTCCGGAAGTTCAGGACCCGAAAAACTGCTAAAAATAGTAAGTTGTGCTACAATTAAGGAAACTGAAAATGCTGAGAAAGACAATGGTGGGGGTCCATGTGGACTTGGCAGGTGGCCACCAATATCCCACTGGATCATTCCTCCCCCCTTAGGAAG
>APFE030701673.1:2034-14729 GCA_000404065.3 Pinus taeda
ATTATGACATTTTGAAAAATTATAAGCAATTCAACAATTACGTGTTTATTTTGAAATAACCCGTATTCGACGGCTAAAAAAAGTAAAACGTGCATACGGGCGTCAATTTTAAAGACTGGGTCAGAGTCTTGTCACATCAATGTTTCTAGAAGTACGACACATGATGATGTTACAACGAAATGCGCATCGTCATTTATAATCCAGCCTCATGTCGGTGGGATTTTAATTAAAATGAGCGCCCTGCACAAGTGTCGTGATTTGCCTGTGTTGCCGGGGGAATTGATGGAGGAAATACTGGTGTGGTTGCCAGTGAAGTCTTTGTGTGATTTCGCAGTGTGTCCAAGAAATACAATGCTCTGCTCACATCAACCGAATTCATAACAAGCAAATGGGTGGAGAAGGCTCGTAACAGGAAGCCATGGTTGCTTGTGCAAGATCTTGGCAGAAGGCCTCTTCATTGTTTGGCCTATAACTTCTTCTTCGCAGGAACTTGGAGGAATACTTCTTCACCGCCATTGTCGGAGATGGCTGACAGTGACTACATGTTACCTTACCTTCTCACCTACCGGTCATGGGTTTTAGTCGCCGGGTACATTTTCCGTAATAGAATAATTTGCGGTTGAATTACACAAACCTGTAATACAATAATTTTCCGTTGAATAAGTCGATGCATATTGTTTATGATCACCAAGCTATTAGATTTCAATCAAATACCTTCAAACGGATTCACAGGCCATAACAGAACAGGAACAAGACAAAGCTAAACCCAAATCTCTTACTCGAAGTAAAACCAAACTACAGAATCTAGAAAAATGCGTTCAGTAGTCTTCCTCTGGAAAAGTATTAAAAAACAAAGTATCTCACTTGTCTGCTTCTTCTCCATATCTTCCTACCAAAACATGAACCATATTTCCCCTAAAACAGAATAAATGAAGAACTAATCTTAGTCTTGCTGGGATAATAGCATGGGGCAGTACATTTAACCACCAAACTAACGGAGTCAACTGAAAAATTAAGGGAGGTGGCAGCAGAAGCGAGGAAGAGGTTGGAGAGGAGAGGAGAGGGATTCTTTTGTTTCTCCCATGTAAATTGGCGGATGAGAATGCATTGAATATTGGGTGCATTCTTAAATAGGGAAACAGTAGGATTTCATTGTATTGATATAGGGAAAACAGTAGGATCTAGACGTGTCTTTACGTACGAAATAAAGAAATAAGAGATATGAATACGTGTAAACACGCTCTTTGCTGTCATGTATTCTACATTTGCTGTCATGTATTCTACATGCACGTTTTCCAGCATTGTCTACACTAGCAAAACCGAATGTTTTAAAAATTATATAAAACATGTTCTACGCTGGCAACACCAATTAAAAACAAGAGGAGCTGCAGGGCTGCAAGTCCCTGCCCTGAGCTGGGAAAAAGCAGCGTTACAGTTTGCAGAATGGCTAATGAGCTAAATTAGCCAAGTGAAAAGAATCGCTGAGGTAAGCACAATGAGCGAGAGAGATGAAGAATTGCAGAAGAATTGTCTGCAGAGAACAGAGTTTCTAAAGCAACTGCAAAAGCGGAATTAACCTCTTGGCAAGTTAAGTTGACGATTTTCGGAATGTCCAGGCCAGTTTTTTCCTTTTCTTGGATGCGTAGGTGTGAAAGCAAGGAAATCCGTTAATACACCTGCACCTGCATTGAATACTTTTGCAGAGAACGGAGTTGCTAAAGAAAGGAACTGAAGATAGGCTCATGAGAAAGCAAATGCCTTCAACTGCCATGGGACCATCAGGTATTTTGAAAGCAAGAAAATATGAGATGGAACTCTTATGAATCGGTTATTTTGGGAGCAATTAAATAATAGTTGTAAATGATAAGGAATTAGAAGCAAAGGGCCCCTTCCTCAGCTTGGGTTCCTCCTCATCCTCGGAAGCAGAAAATTCCCACCAAGTTCTCAACGCCATAAAATTAGCCCACCAAAGTCGCAACTCCGACTCTCTGTTTCCTTCTGAATAAAGTGCCTGAAACTTCAAAACCGACAATTTGCCCACCAAAGTCGCAGCTCCGACTCTCTAATTCCTTCTGAATAAAGTGCCTGAAACTTCAAAACCGACAATTTACCTTCATTACCACCTGTAGACACCAATAAAATCCTCAGAAATTTCCGCCCTTAACTTAGAACTTTAAAGGGAAAGAAAAACTGTAGCTTCTCGCTGGTTATCTCAATGCTTACTAAAAGATTTCAGCCTTGTGTGGCACACACTGGCAAATACTGAATATTGTGTTTTTCCAAAATTGAAATGAAGCTCCCCTCACGTAAGCTCGGCGTTTGATTGTTAAGGCGAGCACCTAGTTCACCATTTATAGGCATCTCTGCTGTGGATCTCCCGCAGATGATTTGACAAACCAGTGATTTGGAAGATCTAATGGGCCGGAATCCGTGTCAGCAATACAAAGTAAATCACACGAAAATATCTGCTAAAAATAAAAAATATGCAGTGCAAGAAAAGATTCATACACATTGAATGACGGTTTTCAGTGCAATTAAAAGCACATTCGGCCAGAGGTGCTTTCAAATCTGTCGAGGGAAAGGTAGACACGTACCACAGATTTAGAAGACCGAAATTCAGAAAGCGATGGAAAACGTTATAATATAGATACAGCAGAATATAATCCAGAATGATCATGGAATTATATGGTTGACAACTCGAAAGACCACAATGTGGTTTATGAAGAATTATGACAGCAGAGACTATACACAAAATCTGCCGCGTGGGGTGGTCCTTTGCTTTCATGACGAGGAGATATTTTTGGCGGGTTTGGAAAATAGACTTCGTTCACCACAGGGGGAGGCTCCACAGATAGACTTACCATCGGTGGGATTATTTTAAGGATTCGTTCCCCTTTATTATAGACAGAAAGAATGGGTGCTTTCCAATAAACCTATTTCATACTTCCTGCAATGTACACTTAACACGAACTTCGTTGCAATTACATGAATATCTCCTAGCTAGGAAGAATAGTACATATGAGTTCTATAGAGTCTCACAAAAAAACCACGCAAGCCACGTGCATGCAAGCCACGTGCTTGTTTATCAACATTGCATGCTGTCTGTGAAGTCGAGACTAGTTTGTAGGCTCTCTGGTTTAGCGCCGTTTGTTTAGTCCATAGGCCCAAATGATCACAATACAACGATATAAAGCAAATAGACAAAGAAAGGGAGATTTCATTCGAAGGCCAACCATCCGAGCTAAGATATGATAACAGATACACTAATTTAGTTCAGAATGTCCAGAGCCCTGTCGTTGAGAAGCTCCAGGCAGGCGTCGTCCCCGTTCAGAGAATCCTCGCCATCATAATCTGTATTCATGGTGTACAGAATCTTGCAAAACACAGAGACGTCGCAGGGCAGAGTGAGAGGTCCCGCGAAGTCAAAACCATATTCCTTCTCTGCCTCCTCTAACAGCATCCGGAACAGCGGGTGGTTAATTGAATCCGTTTTAATCACGAACCAGGTGCCATTCGGCCCGACGTAGACTGAGAAATACCCTTTCGGAGCCATGCTGTGCCATTGGCGGTCGGGTCGTGAGCGATTTGGTCCCAGCGATCGCCAGACGAGGGCGTCGCCATGTCTGTGGAATCAGGCTCTTGGCCCAGAATTGGGGATTTTTTTCCGACCAAAGAATTTGATCTGTTCGGGGTTGTTTGTGTCTCTGGAGGTTTTAAGACCACCTTCGCCCAATGGCAAGCCAAGAGGGAAATCCATCTTCAAGAGGAGTGCCATCAGGTAAGCACCATCGACAAAACCGATTCCAGCCAAAATCAATTTTAAGCTATCTAACTGTTGGAGTTCAATTGGAACTTGTTGATTGATCATGAAAACTACAGATTGGCCGCATCCCTACAGAATGGGCTCGTTGTCTCATTCCTTTGGTCAATGCAGAGAAGGTCAAGATAGAAGGTTACTGCAAAGAAGCCCCTGAAAATCTTGGACTGATGGACAGTATACTTCTATTTGTGAGGTTAGATTCAATTTCACAGACTCCGGTTGTTAGACCTGCTTCATGCAGACAAGTACACACTTGTTAATTTCATTATTAGGAAAATGTATTAAAATATGCTGTGCACTGATTTATGCTATTAGCTAGACCTTCTGTTAGAGTAAAGTCGACTACTGCATGGTTGTTAATTTTATTGTCAAGAAAATGAATTTAATTATGCAAACCGTTGATGAGCATTGATGATTCTCAATAATTCCGATGGCACATATGCTGCAACATAGTTAAGTATTATAGCAACAAAACTAAGTGACAGTCAGTAATTGTGTGCGGCAGGTCAAATGCTCAACATTCCAGTTTCATTATAGGCTAGGGCTTATTATGGGAATGCCAAATATTATATATATACATCTGTAAATGTTTGTATCTAGCAAATATTTTTCTATAGTCTACCATATTTTTTCCATAGTTATAACTAACCATATCAACCAAACCATGCATACAATCTGACATTGAATTAGTCCTCGTGATTGCTAATAGAAACACTAATTCAACAAAAGCTCCAAAACTATTGAAAATTTGAATTCATTCATAGTATATTTATAAAAGGGTGAGTAAATATTGAAATTGCTGTCAGTAGCAACATGCATAATAGATGTTTTAACTCGCAGCAGAATAAATGTATATAAAAGCTGGTAAGAAAAGTACGAGTAACTAACTTCTGAGATTCAATAATAGGGAGGCGAACAGCCACAAGTTCAGAGAAGAGTTCAATAATTTCATATGCATCCATAATATTTTTCTCCCGGATGATATGCTCCACCTGAAAAGAACGCAAAATGCTAAAATTGCATATATGGAAGAAATAGCTTGCTACTAAAGCTTAATCTAGGGACATGTTCCTAAAGCAGGAACTGAGTTTGGAAATATTCCGAACAGCTTACAGCTTAAGTATTGAATAAGAATTATCAAAATTTTCAGGGTTGTGCACAAACCCGGATGCGCGCAGTGGCTTCTTGCCCATTCTGAAGAAGTTGAGCAATCTCCCTTCGCATTTGCTTTAGCTGAACCTCCCTCTTATTCCTTAGCAATTTAATACGTGGAATAGTCAGCTTCAATGCTGTTGATCAAAGCAACCAACAATCAGAATCATAAAAGCCGAAAAGGAAAATTAAAAATTAAAAATGTATTTCCACATTACACATTAATTATCCATTTTTTGAACCGCAAAATGATTTCGGATAAACTGTAAACTCTAGGAGCCTGCACAAAGGGACTTGATCTCATGATTGTCAGATCTATTCTAATAAATTAACTGCTATGGCCCTCTTCCTACTTATATTTGGTGTGTTCAGTATTATGTGCAATTTTTTATAACTTGGATCATAACAGTCACTGGACCACAGTCATACAGATGTAGCATAGGTCTATCACAAGCATCCAGAATTCAAAAATGATATTTCAGTTTCTTGTGATACAGATGCAGGTGCGAAGAAAATTCTAGCGATCATGAACATCGAAGGACTTACACGAGAGAACGTTGCAAGCCATTTGCAGGTATGCCTCCTAAGTTTATAATTTCTACTTCATAATACTCAGCTTCACAATTTCAAAATACTCAACTTCATAAAATCTAACATTTACAGAAAGCATCAGGTAGTTTGTCAACTCATTAAATAACTTGATGTTCACAGAAATACCGACTGTACTTGAAGCGTTTGCGTGGGAATATCCCGGAACCACGCCCAGTCGCTTGTGATCTTGCATGTCCGCTGGTAAATAGCCTCAGGACAGAGCACTGGTAGCGGACGACAGATAAACTCCTGGACTGAAGACCTTTCCTGTGCAACAGTTCAACGGAGCAACCCCAAACAGTTCAATTGATCGCAAGGGGGAATAGTTAAGCCCTTCAGCTGTCAGCCGATTGACACCTACACCACACATCTGTCGACTGGCAACATATAAGGGATAACATCTGTCCCCTGTTTAATAAACGTAACCTACGACGATACCCCAATTCTCTGTAATGTTAGCCAATTAACATTAAATGTTACCCAACTAATGCTATCCCAAAGATAGCATTACTTCACTGACGCGAACCTGTACTAATTAACCAAAACATTTTCCTAAGTTTTGAGATCGCATACCTCGTACTCAGGCCAAATAAGACGATCGTTCCTGCCATTGGTTACACGCATCGGCAAACCTAAAATTTAGTGGGACATATCGCCAACACTTTGGTTTAACTTTGGTTTAATAGAAATAGATTTATCGGTTCCTGTGTCAGATTAATGCAATCGAAAGGAATCGATTACTATAGTCCCTGCCAGGCCCGGAGGGCAGGGACTAAAAATTGTGTAGATATATTTCAGTTGAATGAAAAATGTGATTGCCTATGAGTACATCACCTTTCTTGTTATAGAAGCATTATTTTGAGGAGGCTACGTTTCACTTTTTTATAAAAAAAAAAATTGGGGTTGATTTTGTCATTTGTGTTTTGTTAATTATTTAATTTAATCATTTTTAAGATGTTTAATTATTTTATGTTTTTAAGTTTTTGGTTTAATTATTTTATGTTTTTAAGTTTTTGGTTTAAATGCGTTGAAATAATTTTTTGGTCGATGGTGTTTTCTAATTATTTAAAAGTTATTTTTGAATTATAAATGAATTCAGTATTTTGAAAAAAAGAAATGGGATACTCAAATTGGACAAGTTTTTATGTCAAAGCTTGTAATTCGAATAAATTTTTGTTATATTTTAGGAAAAAATGGCTGGAAAATGAAGAATAGTTAGAATATTGTTTTTTAATTATAAATGGAAAAATCAAATTTTATTTTTGCTTTATTAAATTAGAATGGTAAAATTGTTAATTTTAATTTATTTAGTTGTTTTTGGGATAATTTAAGTCATTTTGTGTTTGACTTTTTAAAAATAGATTTTATAGTTTTGCCCCATTAAATTGAAATGCAAAAATCATAGTTTTAAGTTATTTAGTCTATTTAATTTGAGTTTCTCCAACAAACAAATGCTCTTATTTTGACAAAAAATGCGAAAAAATCATCTCATTAGATTGCTCCCTTATAAATAGGGTGATAAAAGTGACATGGCAAAGCACAATAGAGATGTGGGATATATTTTCCATTCAACAACCATTGAAGTATTGCTCCCTTATAAATAGGGTGATAAAAGAGACATTGCAAAGCACAACAAAGTTGTGGAATACAATTGAAGTATGTAAAAGGGATGAGTGTAACAAAAATCCAATGATTTTGAGTTGTAACAACATGATATGCATTCCACTGATCAAATTCATTATTGTTAAATTGTATGTTTTTTTGTCGAGGCCTTGTGCATGAGGTAACTTTTTTTTTTTATTACAGAGGAATCGACAACAGGAGCAGCCTCGCAACTCGCGTAACACGGGGTTGATTCTGACCGCTACCACTATAACCCCTGGGAACTGCGCCTGCCCTCCGCCACAGCTCTGAGCGAGTCTGGGCAATTTGAAATCGTGACCTTCGGTACAGAGCTTGCCTTTCTGACAAACTTCACTGCATTGTGATTACCAACTCGCCTACCCCCATGGGCCTGTGCATGATGTAAATTTCATTTGTGTACTCATTATGTTTTTCCTTTTCTCCTTTAAGCGAATGAGAATAGTGAAAGGGTTGTAAACTTTAGTAGGTTTATTTGAGAATAAAACAATTATCACAATTATCAAAAGTAATAGGTGGGTGCTACTTTATATGGCCATCAACTAAGTCTTTTGATTAAGAATTTAATAATGAGGGAGGAGAATGAGCTTGATGGATCCCCTCCTTGTTGAGTTGGGCTTGAGACCCATTGTTAAAGCATTTATTGAAGTATTGAACTATTAATTGGTGGAGTCAAAATCCAACTAGGGTCAGATGTGACTAGGATCTTCTAAATAAGACCTTTTGAGGCTTAGTTTTCTTTTCTTGTGCACAACTTGGATCCATTATCCTTACTATCATTATTCTTTGAAGTAATTAATTGAGCTTGTGATTCACTAAAGAGGAGGGCCACCATAGAGTCAATCTTAACCATTAGCAAGAAGTCATGTATATGATGATCCAAGCTTTGGCACTCGAATTAAGCGTTAAGTAAGTTAATGTAATTGATATGTCAACATTTTAATTTTTATCTTTCAAATCCATGAACCCGTTGAAGTTGAGGCAAACCTTACTTTGAAAATAAGAATAGAAGAAAAACTCAAATTCACAACACATAAATCCATGTATAAGAATTAATATATATTTTTGTAACATAGTTTTTAAAAATAACCAAAATTATATAGCAAGTGTAAAAAAGTCAACCTACAAAGCTAGATGATCAAGCTAAAGCCAAAATAATTTTACATTTGTCAACCTTAAGTAATCATCAAAAGTATAATGAAAAACAAATGGGCATTTTCAACACACTTAAGACGAAAACGACCTTCAACCAAAACATAAATGGATGCAATGCTATGGAATGCTACCAATTTGTCCAACTAAAATTTAGTAAAAAAATTTCTTCAAAGAAGCACTACATATATGCACACATGACATTAAAATATCGTTTAGAATTAAATTCCCAAAATAGGAGTTGCCATAATAGATTCAACATGAACAGGTTAGGCACTTTTGGTCATACCATCATTATATTTACACCCAAAGGCATCCCTCTTATTGGAATCGAGCACTTTAATCATTTTAATAATTAAAAAGATTGATCGGATGGGTTAAATTTAAATATGCCAATATATTCTCATCGTTGCCACAATATCAATGGACTGAATTCACACCACTAACTTCCCTGCATATCTAAATCACATGATTAAACCTTGCTTAAATTATTTTTTACAAAGCTTCATTAAAAATTTACCATTTCATTTGTTAATTGACACCTATTAAGATTAACTATAATGGGAAGACTACGAAATGTAACACACACCTTACACATACACTTGTCATAGTAGTGAAAAGGTGTATTTTCGAATAATATGATCATCCGTTTCAAACCATTAGTAACATGTGTCGAATTCGAAATAACAGTGGTCGGTAGTTTCATTAAATTGTACATCAATTTCATTGTTTCATGTTGTTAATAATAAGTCCAAAAAACAAGTGTTTATAGTTTCATTAACTTGTCCATCAATTTCACCATTTCATGCTCTTAATAATAACTCCACCACTCCATCTCGGATTGTAACATGGAGGAATAATAGAATAACTCTGCCACTCCATCTCGGATAGTAACGTGGAGGAATAATAAAATAACTCTGCCACTCCAGGATTGTAACATGGAGGAATAATAGCAACTTGAGCATTTCAAATTGTGATTAAATATTTATTATACCTGTTATTAATCACCATTCCATCAAGCAAAGGCTCCATGGATGCATGCATTTCTTAGTGCTTGGGTTGTTGGAATTGTTGAAGGATTACTCGAACGATTGATGGAAGCATTATTGGAATGATTTGAAGGCACTTCTCTCAGCGTATATCTGCTAAGAAATGTGCACAAACTTTCATAGCCTTCTTTTTCTCTACCTAGTGTTTTTCAGGGGTTTCCTTCAAGATGCATTAGAGGAACCCTTTTTGTTGAAAATGGTAATGGTAGAAGCAAGAAGTAAAATTCATTTATCATGAGATTTCTTTTATATATGTATTGATTGTCGTTGTTGGTATAGCCATTAGAATATTTCAATTTGAAAAAAATGGCTCTAGTGTTAGATGTACCTTTCTTATTTTTTGTTGAGATGGTTTGATAACTTCTGTGATCAAAATCACAAGCTGAATAATTTTGGTGTCATAAGTATGTAAATCTTGGTATGTCTAGGCAAAGGCGTGTTAGTATTGTTTGAAAAGTTGAATAAACAATCAAATGTATTTTGGAATTACTTATTACATTGAGACATTCCACTTCCAAATCTATGGCTTTCTTTATACCAAAAATTAAGGCTTCATATTTAGGGAATTTGATAGTACATTCAAATTTGAAATGAGAGGACTTCATAGCCTAGCCCCAACTCACTAGATACATACAAACTTATGGTCTCATTACAATATAAAAGGGACTGCATAGAATAATAACATGTTGCTGCAACAGTGACAAATGTTGACCTCCTCTTACAACATGTTCCGAATCCAGGTCTGTGCCCACGGGCATGCCAATCACCCAAATGCACTCCAAACATGTGAATGTCCAGGCATCCAAAGTTGTATCACTAAAAAGAGCCAAAAGGTAAGAGATGAGTTGCACGAGTAGATGGTGATAGGGGGAGGTGGGGAAGAGCCATAGTTTCATGCAAAGAGTCTTTTATAAAGTAACTCTGCCTTGAAGTAACTCTCTCTGTGGATTCGAACGATCTAAGAATGAAAGGAAAGAAAAAGACATAAGTGTAAATTGAGAGTTTTGATATGTGAATACATATAATATTAATTATAATATATAGTTAATTTAAATACATTAATTATGGTTCATTAGTATTTTGTACTTTATGTTTTTCTAACCTATTATAACTTTATCTAATATCTAATTATATTTTATATTATATTTGAAGTAATTTTATCATTACATAATTTATATATTCCAAATCTACATATTATTTTCATAAGAACGAATTAGAAAAAGTCTAATGCATATTATCTAATATCTAATTAGATTTTATATTAGATTTGAAGTAATTTTATAACTACATAATTTATATGCTCCAAGTCTACACATTATTTTCACAAAAATGATTCAAAATAAGTCTATATGAACTATGCAAATTCCAATGGAGAGAGAAAGAGTAATTCTCAGTAGAATGATGATGGTTTTCATTATACACGTAAATTTTATTCGTTCATGCTACTATGCTTTTCCTTAATCTCCAAAAATATAAAACATAAACTATTATAAGAAGAGCATTTTGTAAATCTAAAAGGATATTTCAATTTCAATATAAGTGGAGCAGATTATTTTAGTTAGAGAATATAGCGCTAAGGTTAGTTACATACAAAGAATTATATTTATAAAGTGTAAAGGTCTTATGCGAAGGAAAATTGTGGATACAATAATTTAATTTAATTTATAAATTTATAATATATAATATATATATATATAATATATATATATATATATATATATATATAATATATTGCTTTGTGGCTTTAGAACAGGCTTTGATACGGTTCCTTAGCTACAACCTTATGGATAGATAGAAGAGCTAAAGCGTCTCTCGGAGTGAAGAGCTAACGCTATAAGGTATATCGAGAATATATTGCCAAACTAAATAGCAATGAGGGGTGGTCAAAAGATATTAAGTGTAACATTGGAGTTAAACAAGGTTGCCCCCTCTCCCCTACCCTATTTGGCATTTACATCGATAAGCTCGAAGGCTATTTAGAGAAAGCAGGATGTGATGGCACGATCTTAGCTACGATAGTCATCATCCTTCTTCTCTATGCTGACGATATTGTTCTTTTCGCAAGATGCCCATCTAATCTTGATAAGAAACTCAGGCTTCTTAAGGATTTATGCTCTACCATGGGTATGACTGTTAACACTAACAAAACAAAATTTATGATTATCAAATTCAAGAAGGACACTTACGTTAATTTTATGTATGACAATAATAACTTGGAGGAAGTGTATTCTTACAAGTACCTAGGAATTGATATTGATCACAAGCTTAACTGGAACCATAGCATTGTGAAAAGGATTAATGGGGGGTGGAAAGCTTATTTTGGTCTTGAAAATAATTGTAAAACAACAAACCTCGTAATGTGAGATAAAAAGAAGTTCCTCTTTGAAACTTTAGTCCCTCTTGTTATCTTATATGGCTGTGAGGTTTGGGGTTGGAGCATCTCCAGAGAATCATGGAGAAAGATTAAGCTAATCCAAAAGTGTTTTAAGAGGTTAGAAGAGTTACTTAAGATCAGGCAGTCCGCTAAGTTTTTTAAACTTTCTGGTTGCTCGGATCTGAACTCGGGTCTAGTGTCTGAGCATAGTTCAGACAGTCGGGTCTCGTTTAACCAGGTCTCCTCCCTGAAGTCCTGGGTTTTAAACGACCCTTCTTCGGTGTGGCTTGATTCGCCCCCCTCTGGCTCTAATCGGTTGGAAGGCAGAATTGATGTGAGCAGTGTTGTAATAGGTCTGGGCGATGATCTGATCTCCCCCTCCTCGGCCGGCACTGGGTTTCGATCGCCGCATGGTAAGTTTGCATATGGGCCATGTGCTCTGCGGTCTGGCGGCATTGAACTTTCCCATTCACAGTTGACAGGTCAGGGCGTGGCTCCTCTTCGATTTAACGTAGTTGATCGAGGTCGCGTGAAGGGCCCGACAGGTTTGGCCGCAAAGCGTGGGCGTGGGTAGGTACAACGGAATTGTCTGAGCGCTCTCCACAGTCAATGACCAGTGTTACTGTTTGCTCATCGAAAGGATAGGGTGTGGGTTCGAATGATCTGTTAAGCGCATTTGAGATGGTCCCGGAGGCTTCGTTCAACGTTGGTTCCGGTTTCGGCATCTCTAACGAGCTTAGCAAGTAGGGTAATCTGATCGGTTGTCCCCATGAGCTGGATTTGGAAAGTCGAACGGATTTGGCTGAGCACTCTCCGGTTGGTTCACGACAATCTCTGACCATTATTGCCGCTGGCTCTTCGAAGGGACATGGAGTGGTTTCTAAGGATCGATCTTACGCTTCTGAGATGGTCCCAA
>APFE030701674.1:0-13385 GCA_000404065.3 Pinus taeda
CTCTCCTATAAATTTATTTCCATCCATAACATCAAGGCTGGTTTTTGGATACTGATTGTGCCCTTATGTTGTTGACTTGAACCTAAAGGAGTCATCATCTTCATGCGTTAGGGTTGATATTGAGGCATCTTTTGTGGAAAGGAAGGAAAAAAAAAACTAGGGGACACTTCTACAAGATCAAACACTATTTATGGTTGTAAACTCTCTCTTATTTGTATTAATACAAAGAGTATCTTGTTTTCATATATTTATTGTGTTATGTTTGCACTCATATATTTCAATGCCATGTTGATTCATCGAATATAGATGTTAGATTATGCTACATAGATGTTGTGGATCCCTTGCTTGTTTTAGTCGTGTGGGCAAGTTCTAATTATAGCACTTGGAGCTACAATTAGAGCTTACAAGCAAGGAGGAAAATAAAGTTTGCTATAGATCTGAAGTAGACCTCTTTTCCATTCTCTAATTTCTCTAAGGAAAAATCTATTTTTTTTTTTCTTTTGTTGTTCTAGACTAGGCCACTAAGTATAGAAATTCACCTTTGTCCACAATCATAAATTCTTCATAACAAATTGGCGAGCGATTTTTTCCCTTAGTGGTTTCCTTGTCCTTAGCAACTTTTTCACCTCTTAAACCTATCTTGATTGATTCAATAAGACCTTGATTGACCCTAGGAAAACCATTCTCTGAGCTTGATTTGAATTTTGTGTCATATTTTGGCTGGATCTACCTCAATGCATCCCCTGGTCTAGATACAAAGCACTTCAGTGCACCTTCTCCTTCTATGTACCCATGTTGTAGAGCACTAGTTCTTGTTCTACACCTGCGTTGATCCCTGTAAGATGAAAAAAATTGCATTTTTTACCCTTCTCTTTGATCTGCTTTGGTTCATAAATTTTTCCTTGTTGAGTTTGTTTATGTCTATGTAAATCCAATGCCTTATGTGAAATTGTGTGTTTTTTCTTTCATTTTTGCAAAAAAAATCCCCATCAATCTTCAGGAGGGGGGTGGGGGGAGGGAGGGGACGAATTTATGTATGAGTGTTAATCACTCTAGGTGTCATCACCTTTTTATAAGATTGTGTTTCATTCTTTATTTCTTCTTGTCAATTAGGGTTTGTATGCATAGATTGATTGTTGAATTTGAAAAGTAACTTTAACACTACAGTTAAATTCTGTGTGGTTTCTTTTCATCAGCGATCAAGTTGCATTCATATGTTTATTTGCATTTGAAACATTAAAAGAAAAAAAAGAAAAGAATTTATTTGCATTGCATACAGGGATTTGATTTTGATTGGAATAGTGAAGTTGAGGAGATTGATTGTTGCATCACTTCTTTGTTGCATTGTTGATTGATTTCTTATTTCCATACTTAGTTAGGCCTTTCATTGTTGAAAGGAAAATGAAAAGAGTTATTTTTTTCATATTAGTTGCATCATAGGTTTGTTCAAGTGACATCAAGTTTTGAGCCTTGAAATCGAAACATAATTCAAAATAAACTCTAAAATTCACTCAATTAACACAAGGAGCATTTGAAACTTAACAACACACAAAGAGGTCTATGTTAGAGTTGTGTTATGACGTCTTTAAACGTAGGATTTTTCAATTTTTTTCATCATTACATTCTGTGGGTGATATCCCATTCCACATACGTAAGTGTATAAGATCATTCTCCACGTACCTTTGGGTAGATCGCATGGTGCTCCACACATGAAAATTATATGGGAATGCTCTCATTAATTGATTACGCATTAAACAACACTACTACGGACAGTGCTTCCACTTACCTCCGGGTATATTTTGGAAGTCCCCTATAGGTTGTTATCTCGCCATAGGTAACTGAGCCAGTCACCTTGTACACTATGATACATCAAACACAACATTTAAGGAGATTTCCTACCCATACGTAAATCCTTGGTTTTCCAAGGTGGTATATTGCAGTTCACAGTTGCTTGGTAAACCCTTTTTCCTAGTTATCTATCTTTTGATTTTTTTTTTTGTTAATTTCTAAAATTAAATAATTGTGGAATAACATCCTCGACGTGGAAAAACTCCTTAGTGGATCTTATGTTGAGACTAATGGTGACGTTTCTCGAGTCTATCAGTCAAGGAAACTCCTCTGAAGGAAATCCAGTCATTTTCCTTCTTTTGGAAATATTATTTCTCCTTATATGGCAACGTTGTCCCTTCCTAGATTTACCCTTTCTTTACCAATTTGGTAATTTTCAACCTTCTTAGTTTCAAATGTCCAAATTGTTTCTTCTCCTCCACCTTAACAACATCAACCTCAAGTTGATCCTAAAGTTCACCCTTTGCCTTCTTCGCTTATTATTTCTTCATCCCTTTCTTCCTCCTCACCTGGTGAAAGTCTTTATTCCAATAACCAGAAAGATAAGAAGAAGAAAAGGATGAAGAAGAAGAAGCCAAAAAAGCAGGAGGGGAACCAAGAAACCATTATTGTGGATGCAACTAATGTTGAGGAACCTTCCAATCGGCCCCACAAAGCTAAATTCCCTTGCAAGTTATGTAAGGGTGACCACTTTCTTAGAAATTTTCCTAGTATTCCCAAGGTACTAAAAGTGTGGTCCACAGGCTCACATCAACCTTTGTCGTCAGCTTCTGGAGATCACGCTGGTGAAAAACCATTGATTAGTGATTATAAGGTTCATGGAAAGAAGGGTAAAGTTAATTTTTCTTGCAAGTTAATGTGAAGGAAATCATCAAATTCACCTTTACCCTTATACGGATGAAGCATCCAAATTGTTCGAAAATCTTACTATTTATCAACTATAACTTTTGACTGGCTACTAGAAGCTTTCCCCTAATCCTCCACTAGTTGATGAAGTGATTTATCAAAATTTGTCTCCATTCAACCCCACTCTCTCTAAATGTGAATCCCATGAGTTTGTTCTTGACCAACCATTGGTTGAGAAAATGGTTGACTCGATTCCACCTTTCGTTGATCATACATTTCTTGTAAAGAGTGAGCCTCATACCACTTAGGTTCTTCTTATTTATTCATATTCCAATGGCATAGGAGAACAATCCTTTTCCCTGGCACAGGGCAATAATCCTCTCGTTCCCATAACAACGGGGAGCAGTTCTCCTATTCCCATAGCACACGAAGGCAGTTCTTTCATTCCTACAACATTGCCTCCATGTTGTATGGTCACTTACTTTGATTGGATTCGACTGGTAGGATGTCGTCTTCCTCCTTACATGCCCTTCCAGATCATAGTACAAGCTTATAATATACATGTACCTGTAAAGTCATAGATGAAAGTGTGTTTGCTAATATTATGTCCTCAACTACTTGGCAAGATTTCGATTCTCCCCAGCTTGTGCCTCTTACCCAAAATCTGTTATCTTTTAACAGAGGAGCCAATCAACTGTTAGGGATCCTTCCTAAGTTTCCTATTAATTTGAGGAAAGGTTGTCTATATCAATGTGATGGTAGTCCAAGGTCATTTGGATTTTAATTTACTTCTTGGGAATGACTATTTTTATGACATGGGATCTCTTGTCTCTTCACTCTTTCGTGTGATGTGTTTCTCGCATGAAGGAAGAATCATGACCATTGACCAACTTTTATTCAATGGTCCTCATTTGACTCCCAATCAACCATCTTCCCTAAATGGTCTTGATATGCAAGTGGTATCTCCCCTACCACTGATTAATTTTTTGGCAACATTTTCCATGCCTGCATCTACTGATGATCTAGTAGGTGATGTAGTGCATCATGTATTGGGAGCACTAGCACCTGATATTTCCAATGGATCCTTTGATTTGTATCCCTTCCAGAACATTGTTCTCCCATATGATGAGAGCCACTTGGAATCCATGGTCTTTGGGGAGCCATGATTAATATAACCAGAGGTCCCGAAACAGAGCTCATTTTCTTGTTTCAAGCTGGTTAAAAAATTAAACAAATATCCTTCCAATTTGATTTTTTTATTAGATCTTGTAAATTCCCAATTGAGTCTTTCACTTGATCTTGTATATGAACCTTCATTCCATCTATCTGTTAGTAAGCAATAGTCTCCTTAGGTGAATGAAATGAAGCTTGAGGGGCATGTGCATAGAATTGAGTCATTATGCTAGGGGCATGCAAACTTATTTCAAGCATAGTTTTTCTCTGTTTCAAGCTTATGTAAAAATGAAACCACTCTCAAGCATAGTTTTACTCATGTTTCAAACTTGTGAAAAAATGAAAACAATTTAAAGCATAGTTTCCCATGTTTCAAGCTTATGTTAAAATGAAATCGTTCTCATCCTATCCCTCATGATTTCCATTTTTACAGCCTATTTTTGCGATATGAGCCTTGGTTTTCTTATTCCATCATCACCATATGCTTGGTCTATCATACACTTTCACTTGATTGTTTTACCCTTTCCTAAGGAACAACTACGATGAGTGGTATTATTAACTAGCCTCTCGATCTTTATGTGTTTTGAGTAATTCCATCATGACCAGAACTAGTTTCTACCCTTTATACCACTCATTCCTCTTGGAATAAGTCCTCTTTCAGCTCTTTTCTGACTCCATAAACATGAAAATATTGTCAAGCACTTGCCTTTTCGAACTTGTTAAAATAAATGAAAATACATCTACTTAGTATAAGTTTAACCCTTTTCTAGATTGAGATAGACTACTTACAAAAAATGAATACCTTAGTCGAACATGGCTATGAGGTTCTCCTGAGTATCATTTTCTCCCTTTTAAGGCTCAAGAGACAATTTTACGAAAATGAAGCTTTGGAGTTTTCTTTTTTGCCCCTTTTTCAAACTCTCTAAACATGAAAAAGGAGTCTAGTTAGACCTTCGTTGTACTTGTAAGAGCATAAAAAATCGATGGACTCGTCTAACATGATGGGACCAAACCACTCCTTCTCAAGGTTCATTAAAAATACTCAAAGGGATTCATCTAAAGGATGAACTTACAGATCAAGCATATGTTATCCTCCTCAAACTTGTTAAAAAATAAAGAGGTACTAACTAGAAATGGTTAGGGAAATTGGGAAAATAGGGTACTCTACATATTAATGGTAGCGAGTCGCTCTTGAACATGATACTCTTCCACTTCATCTTCGTGGTTGTTCAGTTGGGAAATTTGCTTGTCTTTTTGGTTCATCACACCATATCAAAGCCTTGTATTCGGTTTTGGGTCAATGTTTCCAACTCCATTTAGTGTCATCGATATGTTTAAGAGAATTCATTCATTTAGTATCTACTACAATATTCCTAAGTCATCAATTATATTTTTTGTTCCTGAATTAGTTCAACATCAACATCATTTTGTATGAAATATTAATACCTGTTTCATGTCATTGATGGGGGATACTTCAAGGCCCTCCTATGACAGGTCACTTCCTGTCAACATTAGCTCATCATCCAGGAAGTTGACTTAGAAACTCCCTTTGGTACCTTGGGACCTACATACATCAATGGAAATTTTCCTCGCTTTCTACGACAAGTTTTCATCATTGGGCTTTGACCAAAATATTTTGCGTGATGTTCAAATTCAAATCATTCATTCACACCATATGGATTGTACTGTGGTACCTTAAGAGCCATTAACATAATCAGTGGTTTCTCTCGCATCTATTAATGACTTACATCACTAGTTGTGTTGGCAGTGTTGGACCTGCCAACATGTCAAGGGGATCTCCCTGGTAAGAAGTCCCAATTAGACCTCTGACCGTTTGGTGTAGAAGTCCTAGCAGTGGGTCGTAAGGTAATGCCTTGACCACGATGTCGCACAAAGGCAAGCAAGATAACTCTGGCAATAGCAAGGGTGTGACTGCTTCAGTGAGTCAAGGAAGATGTATGAGAGGTTCTAATACATAAGGGGGATAAAAGGGTGAAGGTGAGTTCCAAGTTGAAATGGATTAGTCCCAACTCAACTAGGAACACACAACACAAAAGGACATACACAACTTCCTACGGAGAAATCCAATAGGATGCGATAGTCACAGCATACATGGTAAGATAACACGTACAGCACTCACGGATCAGTCTAAACGAGTGCAACGGTTGTTACATCAAGGTTCATGTGAAAGGTTAGTCTGGTGTCTGGTAGAGCAGTCGACATAGACGGTGAGAGCATTAACAACATATACAACACATTTGCAACAAGATTCATATAATTGCATGTGAATTAGTTCATACACAAATACATAAGTTAAACAACATATATCATTAAGGCAACCAGAGCAGTCCAACTACAATAAAAACATATGCATGAAAATGTGTTAGTTATTATTATATAAAGTGTAAGTTCCAATATTAAAATACATCCATGTAAACCTTCTAGCTCCATCAGTAAAACGTTACAACCACATATGCCTGATCCTCCAAAGAGATGTACTAGCTTTGTGCAGTGGAGAAGCCAAGGCGTGTTACAACACTGTCCTAGCCTTCTTCAAGATAGTCCTAGTAGAAGCTTGGCTCACCAAAAGCCTATACAATGAGTTATGAGGGACTATTTATAGAAAAGGGTGGGGTGACCCTTGATGTTCCCCTTTATGACAGTTCAACTACCCTCATGACTCTTCAGCTACTTTATGACTATTGCATCCAACTATTGACACTTGAATTACACTTGACATGACTCAAAATTACAATGCACATGTACACATGTGAGACAACATGGCTTGAGCAAGCCATGCAAGACATCACTAGCACTCGATCCGTTGTGATGAGACCAACTCTTTGACATGCTTGTGATGGTGAAGGTCGTGAGGTGATGCCAAGCCTGGTCATCCATGATGATGTGCATACACCTCATGGTGATATCTTATTGAAGTGAACTCTTTCCTCCGTTGCAACCAATGCATTGGTTCGACTCCTTCATCCAACTCGTCTGCTAACACGCACATGGTCTTCTTGGGTGCGACTAAACCAATAACACACTGATGTGTAGCGTTTGTGTTGATCTTCAAGTGTGTCCTGGTGGGCATGCACATCAACTTGTCGAAGTACATGCTCAGCTCCGGTTGGACTTGATTCTTGTCTTCGCCTTGGTGAGTGTGCTAAATGGGTTGGATTGCATGTGTGTGCACAATGACATGCATGTTGTTGAATCCTTTGCATGTGATCAGCAACACTGCTCACCATGTTTTCTCCGTGCCAGCTACTGGGATGGACCTTTAACTTGTATAGGAACAGTTTCATCTGTGAGTGCATGTTGCGCCCACTATTTTTCATGTTCCTGCTGCAACTCATTCGTCTGTCTATGTAGCTTCATGTTCTTCCTTGAGTTGCTACTTTAGCACATGACACTCCTTATTTGTTCCATTCTCTGTTTTTGCATGATCTTCATGTCGCGCCATCACCTCATAGCCTGAGTCTCCAAAGTTACCTTCATCATCAGAGGATCTGCTTGAGCTTGCAACTTTGTTCTACAACAACCTCTGTGTTGTCAACAACCTTCCTCTTGCATTTGTTGCATTTGGTGTGCTTCCTTCAACTGCTATTCATGATGCTACTTGTTGTGATGATGTTGATGTCATATCTTGATGCCCTTATCTACGAACAACTTGATGTCTTCGTGATTAGGCAAGCTCATAGACACTTAATGGACTACATCCCCAAGTGTGCTCTGAACAGTTTCTTTGACTTATTCTCTATAGAAACCATTGTACCTATGCTGCTGAGACGAAGATGAAAACCTATAATACCTGGAGACATGGCAAAACTCATGGCAAGAAATTTGTCAATCAAAAACCAAAACGAACTTAAGAACTGACTTGCAACATACCTGTATGACTGATCATGAAGGTTGTGCAATTTCGGCCAGGAGGTCAAGAGACTGACTGCCAAGACTCCACAAGGCACAGTCCAGGCTACTTAAAGACTGACTAACTACTGTAAATTCACAATGCACAATCCATTCTGTCTTATTACTACTGGAATTACACAATGCGCAATCTCAGCTGGCAATGGTTGCAGACTCAGTGACTGCATTGCACAATTTTCTTGGCCAGCAATCACTGTTCCTCAAGATTGCGCAAAGTAGGCCTAGGGAATAGCTACTATGTAGAAATGCACATTTCTGGAGAAGAATACAGAGCCTTCCCTCTCAGGATTGTGCAATGTTGTCTGGTGAGGCAGAGTTCGGGCTAAGGTTGGCTAGACTCGCCAACGGGCGACTAAACTTGAATGTGAATGTGAATGCATGTTGATATTGAGTGTTAGCATAAGTAAACGATAATGCATGAAAATGGTGAATGACAGATTTAGAAAATGGAACAACATGCATGTGGGTGAGGCGACTCGCCGAATTGGCGACCGTTCATGAAAAACAGTTTCATTCATGTGACAATAGTGAGATGTTGATGAAAACCGAAACGGTGCTAGGACAAGCTAATATACATGTAAATGATAGCAAGCGTTCAAAGAAATCAAGCAAATAGTACTCATACAAGTGAAAACAATCTAGGGAAAGCGACACTTGACGGGAGGTTTCTGAAATGATCCTCGCATGTAACCTCCACTTGCTAAACATAGATCCCTGAAACAAGGGATGCCTTTGCATGTTGCCTTAGGAGAAGCAACCCATGCATGCAAGTCTATTTTTCTCAGTCCCTGAGGGAACCGGTCAACTCAGCTGCACATGCAAGAGACTGCTCGACTGCTGGAGAAAAATGTGCATTTCTAGCTGGGAGTTGGGTTGGCTACCTAGGGGGTTTGCATAATTTCTAGGCTGAGTAGTTGATTGTTTCCCAGATTTGTGCAAATTCTGGAATGCACAACCTTGTTGGGGAAATTTGCGCAAATCCTGCTGGGAGTGTTGGCAAGCAGGATTGCACAATCCTGGAGCCCAACAGGTTGCCAGAGAGGATTGTACAATTTCTGGAGGGAGGGATGGTTGCCCTCCAGAAATGAAAAATTTTCAAGGGGAAGCTGCTCAGCCTGCAGCTGGACCAAGTCTAGGTGAACAAACTGTGAGGGGAATGGATCACATTGTGACCGATAGGATTCCTTTGTGCAAGAAATACACTGAAGCTTGTGAACTTGACGAAGCAAGGCAAGTTGTTGTGAAGGTTGTAATGGAGGCTCCAAAACGAGGCTAAGGAAAAGAATTTAAGGGGGGTTGTAGCCGCTACAACATGTCGGTAATCAGATGGTGTCTACCATGTTCAACATCAACTCATTTATTCACATGGTTAGACTCATACGTTGGATGATCGAATGAACAAGATAGAAGACCCTGGATCTATTTCCATCCATCCGAGTTGTGATTTCAGTATTAATGCAAGATTACAAAGCATGATGGGCATGATCATGTAGACAATTATCCAAGCATGGGTTCACTCTATGTCATCAATGGACAAACTTCTTAATCATTGTACATGTAATGTTAGCTTATTTGTTGAGCATGGGAATGCCTCCCTCAACAAATATATCATGATGAAAATGTAATGTAACAAATGATTATCTCGACCAATTGTTCTTGATTTGGACTTGTCATAAGGTAAAACACTCCTGTCATCAACTACGGTTTCAGACTTTGTACTTTAGGGGGTAATCTGTTATAGGAAATTTTGTCACATTTGGTCAATAGGCCTACAAACTTGATCAATAAACATTATTGAATATGTTTCCATCATCCCCTCACAAAGCCGTAAGCATGAATTTTCTAAAAAGGTTGATTGTATGGGATTAATTACTCAAAATCAATGTTTTTAGCCCCAACACACCATGTCCCTTTAGCCACCTGCGTTCAGTGTTGGTTGCCAGTTGCTCCCTTCTACACTAGTGTTTATCAACCGTTGTTTCTCCCTTCTGCAAGTGCATTAATTCTAAAAATTTAGGAAAATTAAAAACAATTATGAAGCTTCTCAGAAGCTTCCAAGGGTTGTTTTAAGTATTTACCATGGATAAGAAGCTCGAATATTATTTGATCCTATCTCGGAGAATTCACCTCTTATCCCTTGAGCTCATCCTCCTATCATATGTGGATCTCAATCCCATTATGGTAAATCCTAAACTACAATACCTCTCATATAAGTTTACTATCATCCATAGCATCAAGGTTGGGTTTTGAAGATTGATTGTGTCCTTATGTTGTTGCCTTCAACCTAAAGGAGTCATCATCTTCATGCATTAGGGTTGATATTGAGGTGTTATGTGTGGTAAGGAAGGACAAATCAACTTTGGGAGACTTATATAAGATCAACTACTATTTATGGCTGTAAACTCTCTTTTATTTCTATTAATACAAAGAGTATCTTGTTTTCCTATATTTGTTGTATTATGTTTGCACTAATATATTTCAATGTCATGCTCATTCATTTAATAAATATGTTAAATTATGGTACATAGATGTTGTCGATCCCTTGCTTTTTTAAGTCATGTGTGCAGGTTCTAATTATAACACTTGGAACTACAATTGGAGCTTACAAGTGAGGAGGAAAAGTAAGCTTGCTACATATCTGAGGCAAGCCTCTTTCCCGTTCTCTAACTTCTCTAAGGAAAACTCTATGCTTTTTGTCTTCTGTTATTCTAGACTACGCCACTAATTTTAGGGAATTCACCTTTGTTCGCAATCGTAAAAATCCATTTAACAAATTTCCTATTGACCAGATGTGACAAAATTCCCTATAACAATCTTCCTTAGAGTATTCCATCTACATCTCCCTTTACTATATCCTCGTGTAATAACCTCTCAACTTGCATATGTGTTGATTAGCCTTTGTAATCATTCAATTTTTCCATTGCATGGGTGCAATTAGGGCTTGGAATCCTAATCTGGCCAACCAAACACCTAATTTTTTTACTGCAAAGTCATTCATTCATCTCTCTACCCCACATACATATTTCTCTCGCCTAAAATGTGAATATTGTATATAAAAAGGGAGGTAAGGATCATTCATTGTGGCTCCAACTTGGTTATCATTTAGGCCTTATTTCCTCCTCCCAACATCCCTTCAAAATTGTTCCCAAATAATCATTAAATTATGTCCCCCTTTGCCATGCCATAGATGTAAACCACATACAAACCCTGGTTTTCATACCTAGTTAATCCTAATTAAATGCTTGAGTCCATGCAATGTGAATGTAATGTGCACTATGTGATGAGGGAATTTTTATTTCTTTCTACCTTGGTATGAACTTGGAGCATTCTCTTTGCTCAAGTTTGGTCACATGCTTGAGTTACCATTGTTATGTCCAAGCCCAACATCATTTGGTTCTTATCGGTGCCTTGTGGCTAGTCGTGCCCTTATTCATTTCACATTGAGGGTATCTATAAGCACTAGATGTTGGAATAAGAACTATCTCAACAAACTAATTTTTGAGCCCAATCTTAGTGCAAATAAACTTCTAAAGGTATGTTTCATAATTATATAATTTTTTGAATTACAATGTTATCATCAAGTGTAAGTTTTGGTTTTCATTGTATTGTGTATATTTTCCTTCGGGGTGCTATAAATTTTTTTATAAACCTTGTGACCTACATTTCAACATCCTTTACATAATTATTTATTGAACCCTGACTTTCAGGTGAATGCATGAAGATGGATTACACTTTTGGGCCAAATGTGGAGATGAAATTTCAATTTTTTTTTCTTTTATCAAAATGAAACCCTCAAAATTCATAAAAGAATTGTGAATTTTGATTCGAAGTAAAAAGACAATTTGTGGAGAATTATTTTGTTTTCGTAATGATATTTTTTACAAAAAACTTTAGTGTCGTATAATCTATCAATTTTCCATTAAATGAAATGCTTGTCCTTGCAAAATTCCACACATCTTAAGAGGTATGTGTGTGTTTGTGTAACATAACTTAGTCTAAAATGTATAATTTTTAATATATATATATATATAATATTAAATATATATATTATATAGTATATATATATATATATATATACTATATATAAGCAATGAATCTACACAGAGAGAACTAATTTTTTTCATATTAAAAAAATATTTTTCTATGCAAAATTATATTTTTTATTATTTTTGGAGTTGATGAAAAGTAATATTTCAATTGCTTTGTAGACACATGTATTCGTGTAAGATTTTTTCAACTATTTAAATATATTTAGAAACCAAGAGTACTACTTTGAAGAGGACTCGTAAACAAAGATAGTTATGTATATTTTATGTTATTGATTTTTTATTTATCCCTTTCAAAACTATCCAGAAAAAAATTCAAGCATTATATTTGAAAGAAATTAGATGAAAAATATCATATGAATTCGAAAGTGTCAAATTCATATGCCATTGGATAGAGGTTTCTTTCACGAATTCAATATGATCAACTCCAGTACTTAAGGACAAATTCTTCCTTATGTCTACTAGGCTACAATATGGTGTTGCAAAGAAATTTGCGAAAGGGGAGCTAAAACTTTTTTTTTAGGCTCTCAACAGCTCAATTGAGCACTTAAAATTCTTAATCGAAGGTAAAAATTCAAATAGCTCAATCGAGGGTTTAAGAAACCCTTGATCAAGCCCTTAAGCCACCTTTTTTATTATCGTGCCCAAGATGTATTCGCATGAAATTTTTAAAAAATTAGCTCGATAGATCCCATTGCTCTATTGAGCCCCTAACCCTAGGTTAAATAGGATCTCGATTGAGCATTTGTTTTAATGTTGGATCGAAAAATATTTAAGCCCTCAAATAACTCAATTGAGGGCTTAAAGGTTGCTCGACTGAGGGCTTAAAAACACTCGATTGAGGGCTTAAAAAGGTTCAATCGAGCTATTTTTTTCCACCCAAAACACACCCTTGCTTGCCAAAAAGTGTAGCCAAACTCCATGCATAGACCCGGTCATAATATAAAAATATTAATTTCTTTGGTTGTGCTCTAGAGGTATTGGTTGTGTGTGTGTTAAATTGGTAGATACCCCCTCTTTTGAGGATTTTATCTCATTCACCTTTTATTTGTACCTTTGTCACTAGGGTTGGGTGAGTTATCTTTGTCTAAGCTAGGTTTTGTTTTCCATTGCATATTTAAAATATCCCTAACCTAGTTCATTCATTTAGGGATTCTCCTCTTATGTCTAAGACTTTTTCTTATCAACCTAGAAGAAGGAAATTGAGGTGAGAGTGTGTTAGGTCCCTATACTACTAGTGTAACCCCTTATTGTTATTAGTGAAACCCCCTTATTATATTGTTGTGCACATTTAGTACCCATATTGATATTATTGTGCCCTATAGAAGCCCACTATTGTTATCGTTGTGTCCTTACATTATTGTTATGTCGGCTCTGATTACATTATGACCACTTAGACTCCTATATATAGAAAGGAGGTCTTGTCATTTGTATCATCCAATAATTGTTCATTTGTGTAATGTAAAGGAGGTTTCTCCCTTGAAGAGGCTGATTCCTAAGGCATTGATCTATCTTTTCTATCTTTTTGTAAGCTGGTTTCAT
>APFE030701677.1:35689-48983 GCA_000404065.3 Pinus taeda
ATGGGCTTTATTGACTCTTGACTATGACGTGGTCCCATTACATAGATAAGGGGGTTAGGGTGGGACCCTAACACATAGAAGTACATCAGCCCAAAACATCAATTTTACATTTTTGAAAAACATCATGGAGCGCACCATATTTAAGATTATCGTATTCATTCTTTCAGCTACTCCGTTCTGTCGGGGATTATAAGGCACAGTTGTTTGATGTTTGAGCCCATGTTGGCAAAGATAGTTTTCAAATTCATTTGAAGAGTATTCTTTTCCATTATCAGTGCAAATAGAGCCAATATGATATTGTAAATCATTTTCAATCCATGTATGAAAGTTCTTGAATGTTTGAAAAGCATAAGATTTGTTCTTCAGTAAATAAACCCAACACATTCTGGTGTAGTCATCAATAAACGTCATCATATATTTATTTCCATTTGTAGAAGGAACAAGCATTGGACCACATAAATCTGAATGAATGAGTTCAAGTTTTCTATGTGCTTTGGAAAGTGAATCATGAAAAGATTGTCTACTATGCTTTCCTAGAATGCAAGCATCACATTACTTAAGTTTCCTAGGAATTGTAGGCAAACTAGTAACACCATTTTTCTTCAACAAGTAGAGGCTCTCATAGTTCAAGTGTCCAAATCTAGCATGCCATAATAAACTTGATGGAAATGTACCTTCTTCATAATGAGAATTGTATGAGAAATTTTGTGCACGAGCAGAGCTACCCTGCAGCTTGAGAAGCCTTTATTCTTCTATCCTCGTCATGACAAGTGAGTGGTCTGATGCTTTTCTCACCTCAAGCTTGCCATCAAACATATGAATGGAGTGTCCTTGCTGGCGGATGTGGACCAAGGAAAACAAGTTTCTCCTCAGCTGTGGGAAATATAAAACATGATGCAGAAGAAAGTCTGGAAGACCAAGCAATTTAAGCCTAATTGTACCAAGCCCTGATGGCTTGAGTTTTGATTTGTCTGCAAAGTATATTGATCCATCAACATTGTCAGTAAATTCTTCAAAAAAATCTCTTCTAAAATTCATGTGGCAATTTGCTCTTGAATCAAGCAACCAATCATTTTTCCAAGAAGCAAGTGAAGCATTAAATAAGTCTTCATTTACTCCAATATTATAGTGTTCCACAACATAGTGAGCAGATTCAAGTGCTTTACCTTTCTCTTTGTCATTATTTTTACCTTTGGGTTGGTTTCTTTCCTGCTCAATTATGTCCTAAGGCAACTTGCATGTGGATGCATCATGTGATCCATCTCTTTTGTAGTGTATGCAATGCAAATTTGACTTTTCTCATTGAGAGTGTCCGCCCCCCCCTGCCTCTAAAATTTCTTCCTCTTCCTCTTCAACCACCTCTTCATCTAGAAGAATCTTGAGCAAGATTCTTCTCTCTATGTGCAAGACACACAACCTCTTCAGAAGACTAAGGAGTTGTCTTCTTCCCAAAAGCTTTCTCTTTTTCAGCAAATTTTTTCATAAGGGAGTCAAAGGTAATATCTTTGAGGTTTCCATTTGCTTGAAATGACTCAAGATAATTTGAGTAAGTGGGATAAAGTGCCTTGAGAAAAGCTATAAGAAGAATGTCCAATTCAACATTAGTGACTTTGATATCATACATAATAGATTTTACTTATTATGCAAGAGAAAGAGGATCATCATTTTGTAATTCAAGGGTGAACAATTTAATCATGAGTTGAACAACTTCAAGTGCAGAGTGTGAGTCATAGAGTTCCTTCAAATTTTGTAAGGCTTCTAAAGCATTTGAAAATGGCGAACTATGGCGACTCACCTCTTCATTTACTGATGTTGCAATCAATGCATAAGCCTTGTTGTTCTTATTTTCCCAAATGGCGAAGTCCTTATCTGAGGTAAGTTGTCCTGGCTCTTTGTCTTCGTCTTCAACACACACTCCTTTCCACAGCTCATTAAAAACGAGAGTGTTTGATTTTCCGCGACCATTCTAGATAGTTCTCCTTGCTAGTGAGAACCACTCCCACAATAGATATCAGTGAATGCATTGTAAAACCTGTGTATTGTAAAAAAAAACTACTAGTGTCAAGAAATGCAATTCTAATGGCTAAAATTGCATTTCTAGTGTAAAAAATGCAATTTGATATTTTAGGACAAAGGTATTATATGGGGTAGGGTTATATGGGGAAAGGGAATATATGGGGAGGTATTAATGGGGAAGGGTTATATGGGGAAGGGAATTCAACGTAGGGAGCGTATGTATAAGGAGAAGGACAAGAAAGGAGCAATGCTTATGGAGGAGTGCTTATGGAGCAGCGTTTATGTAAAGCAGAGGAAACGTCGGGCAGCAAGGCGGAGGAGTAGCGCTTATATGACTAGAGGACCAAGAATGGCGGTGCCAATATTCGATGGCTAGGAAGATGTAGAATCCCTCGACTATTCTCTCATCTTTGCCACAGGGCTCATAATGTCAAACCACCTAAGTAGCAATAAAGGTTGGTTCAATTTGCAAACCACCTAGTGAACAATAAGCCCAATGTGATTACGCTCCTCCGAGACTTGAGAGATCCCCTACAATCTCTCTACCTGGAAGGTTGTCTCTGGGTTTATTAGAAGGATTAGAACAAATCAATCCAAGATGCAAGGCATGGAATAGACCACACCAATGCAATATTCAAATTGCATTTACTGGGATTTGGATGTGGGCGGTGAGAACATTAAAACAGAACCAACCATTTCCACCACGAAAAAACGCGGCAAAGCATGAAAGTGGTGGTATCAGAGCCGCAGAGTATGAAAGTGGTGATATCAAAGCCGCAGAGCTTGAAAGTGGTGGTATCGGATCCGCAGAGCATGAAAGTGGTGGTATCGATGGACTGATATTGCAAAAAAAAATGGAATTCAATACTTGGTTTCCACACGGCCAACAGGGGCTTGATAGGTCTCGGCTTTCAATGGTGGAGTGTCGCAAAGCTCACGAAAAATTGCCTGTAGCTGTGGGCTTGATGCCCTAAATTGGCTCAAACAATGGTTCAATGCCACAATGAGCGCAGGTCGCAAGGAAGGAGCATTTTGTTGCTCTCTGTCGATGATATTCCGTGGGGAGAGTGGGAGACGAGTCGTTTATGTAGGAATAGAAAATGCATATGATAGTGCACTATTAAGGCCTCTGGAGCATGACAAAGGTGTCGGTTCTGCAAAATATGCAAAATATAAGTCAGGAGGGAGTTGCAAGGGCAAATTGTAATGCCAAAGATAGAGTTGGCTCTGGTACCATGTCAGACCAGGAGGTAACTCCTCAAATGAAATTGTATTATTCATTTAGGTTGTTCATTATTACATACAAGAGGGAGTGACTGTTCAGTTTCATATCCTGTTGAATCTCCATTTTCTTTATTATTTATTTACACTAATTATAGTTGTTCACACAATCCCTATGATTAGGTGTCAACAACAACTCTAATTGGAATAGCTCAATTATGTTTTCTTCATTTGAAGTGTTGTTGGAGTTATTTGCTACATTGGTGCTTGTCACAACTTCCTCTTTGCTTTTTTTTACCATGAATTTTCCTTTAGTAACTATGGCTACAATCTTTGTTTCATCACCTAAGTCGGAACCCAAGTCTTGTTGTACAACAACGTTTGTCTTCTGTTTCCCTTTATTGTTAAATTTCTTCGGTCTTAATTCAAGATGAAGCTCCCAGCAATGCGCTTCATGATGGCCCTCTTTGGAACAATTCTTGCACATGGGTTTCTCCCCTTCTTTCTTAATAGAAGCATTTTTCTTCTAATTTCGTTTAGATTTCTTTCCTTTTTCACCACTCTGGAATGGATTCTTCTTAGCTTCTTCTTGTACAATTTTCCCTCTTTCTTCGAGGTGTGTAGCTTGAACACACACCTCATCAAGATTTCTGGGATTAAACATAAGAATGGTGTGTCAAAGATAGCTATGCAAACCTCCTATGTGTTTCAACAAAGTATCTTGTGACTGTAAGTCTACTCCTATCGTAAGAGCTCTTCTCTTAAACTCCTGAGTATACTCTTGCACATTTTGACCTTTTAACTGTCTTAAATTTTTCCAATTCATGATAGATTTTTGCATATGAGCTAAAGGGTAGAATTGTATTTTTATAGCAACAATGAAATCAGCCCAAGTAATAAAGATTTTACCATGTTTTTTGATCTTGTCTTGAGTCCTTACTTCCCACCAAATGAGTGTTGCACCCTCCATTCTCAATGAAGGCAACTAAATTTTGATATCATCCTCTTGAAGGTTCTAAATTCTACAATACACCTCCAACTCACGAATCCAATTATCAAGCTTCTCGGCATTCACTTCACCATTATACATGGGCAACTAGAATTTAACATCAAGTTTTAGAAAAGGTGATTTTCCAGCTCCTTTTGAAGAATGATGATGAGTATGAGTAAGGGTTGTATTAGTGGAAGAGTGTGAAGATGCTTGTGAAGAAGAAGATAAAGAAGACGGTAGAGAGGGTGGAGGTTTGCCTCCACTCCCATTACCTCCTTTTCCATTACCTCCTCCTAAAGAGACTTCTCCATTAGGAGGTTTGGAACTTTCTCCTAGCAACATGCTATTCCTCTCTTCAAAGAGGACCTTCACCATCTTTGTCATGTCAAAGAAATCCTTTCTGAAGGTCTTCTCATCTTCTGTCATGTTTGTAAGTTCTCCTTCATGAAACATGATCTCTGGAGTCTCAACCACAACTTGAGGTTGAACTAATGTTGGAGATTGTGGCAACCTTACTCTTATTCCCCTTGACCCAACTTCAGGGCTTCCAACCAGCTTTCCTTCACCTCTTTTGAGTTTTAACTTTGCTAGCATGACACAAAACTAGCAAACAATAAAATCCTTCTTTCACCAAGCAAATCTAGTAAGAAAAACCAGTGCTTTGATACAAACTTGATCTGAAATAGAGTAGATTAGTAATGTTGTGCTAATTCCCCATTCAGAATAAAACCCCCAAGATGTTTATCATTTTCTTATCCAGTGATTAAGGATTCACCATTTTTTCTTAATTAATTGATTCCCATGAGTGTTTATTATGTAAATGTTATAAACAATTTAACATAAAACATATGCTGAACAACAACAAAATAACAGCAAGGACATCAAAATACAACACACAACACATAGATTTGATGAGGAGTTCACCCCTCATGGGCTACATCTCCTTGGTCCAGCTTCCAATGGTTGGGACTCTCTATTATGCTCAAAATTACAACAAAGCATGCTTACAATGCTCAAATGCCTCTAAAACCTATCTCAATGAGTTCAGAATTGCCAAAACTGTTCCCAAAAACATGTGGCGGGCCATAATGTGTCGACACCCACTGTTTTTATCACATATCGCAATCGGCGTAAAAACCCAACGGTCTTATGGTCTTGTGAACAAAACATGTGATTGTGATATCATCGGATCTGACGATATTATTAACTAGAATGAATAACTTATCGCATCTGGGATCCCATCTCACATCGCAATCGGCAGTAAATTGACGATAATAAAATGTGGGACTCTGCCTTCTGCGAGTTGCGATTGCGATATCACATCGCAACTTGGTACCTATCGGGGCCGACTCTATAATGATGTTCCCTGCACCAATCTATGATTGTGATCCATCGCAATCACAACTTTGGTCGATACATCACATCCTTCCCTGCTCGGGGGCCGATTTCAACTACCGCCCTGCCTGCAATTGTGATTTATGATATATGGAGGCCAATAGCGGCTTTCCCCTTGGCACCTCCTCATTCGCTAAGGGAATTTTCCACATCATCAAATCCTGCCACATGGACAAGTCAAACTTGAACTTTGACTTGCTAAGTGAAATATGCAAAATTCATTTTTCTATAACCTGCTAAGTGACAAAGGAACCACATTCAACAACCTCTATTTTTTGAATCAGCTTTCACCCTCTGTTGGCAAACCCATTGCTTCAACAATTGACTCCTCTGTGACAGGGAACTGTAATGTCCTGATTCTAGCTGTATTACCATCGAAAGAGAAGACAAAGTCATGGCACCAACTATGGTTGTATCCATTAAAGCGTTGAAAGACCGGTTCCCAACCTGCATTTCTGAAAATATCCAACATCTCAGGGTACACTTCGAAGTACATTCCATCAGGTTCAAACCTCTTCACATGACCATAACGAGCCATTTTCCAAGCTCCAATATGTACAACACCTTCATTAACCTTGCAATAACTCAAATAGGGGGCTACAAAACTACTAACCCTCTTTCTGCACTGGAAAACAACAAATCTGGGTTTGTTGGAAAAATAGTTTTTGGGTGAAACAAAGTAAATTAAGGTTTAGTTTAAAATAGCTCAAATGGGCTCAAAGTTTTTGGAAAATGTCACTTCATGCAAGGGGAAGATTGTTACTTTATAAACCACCACTTGGACGCTCAGAAAAGACAACTTAACGGGTTGGGAATTGAGTTTAATTTTTTTTGAAAAGCGCTATGAAAACATTTCGTAGGGCTACCTAATTTTTTGCTATAGGTCATATCATAAAGCAAAACTTCGCATAAACTTAGGGTTAGGCACAAGGATTTAAATGCCACATTTCCCTACGTTTGACCAACCTTTTAATGAGCCCAACACCCCCCTTTTCATGATTATAATTTGCAAAAAGATAGACTGACATCCCTGACCTGACATGAAGGTTTAAACCGCATGCTAACAATTCCTTTAATACTTAATGTAAAGTTTTAAATATATTATTGACAAAAAGTATATCATATATATTATAAATATATATATATAAAAGGAAGGGATATATATTTGAAATATATTAAAACAAAAAAAAATATTTAATTTGCACAAATGATAAAAAATGTTCAAATGAACTATGTGAATTCATATTATATATATTTATATATAATATATATATTATAAATTACAAATTAAATAATAATATAACTAATTCATAATTCAAATATTAACTGAACAATCATTCTATATATAACTTTTTCCAATTTTTTACCTTTAATTTTTTCTTTTTATTTTTTATTTTTTTTTTTATTTTTTTATTTATTATTTATTTATTTTTTATTTTTATTTTTAATTATTATTATTATTTTATTATTATTATTATTATTTTTTTTTTATTAATTTTATTATATATTTATTATATTTTATTTATTTATTTATTTATTTATTTATTTATTTTATATATATATTATAATATTAATATATAGATATATTATATATATATATATATATATTTAACTCTGGTTAAATAAAGAATTAACATGAATCTATATAATTACGCCAAAAGGTGTTTTCTTTATGGAGTTGGTTTGGCAAACACTGTTTAGCCCAACTAATCTCCTCACTCTATTTTTTGTCATTCTTTCCAATGAAAATTTAACACGTGGTTTGTTCTATAAATTGTTTTTTGCGTCTCGTTTACTTCACCTTTTTTAGTTTCATTTAAACCGTCTCGCGGCACATGGTTCCATCAGTAGGATAACCTCCTTCATGTCAACTATCGTGTTGGGTCGCGTTGTTCTGAGTTTTTTCACATCCCATTGATAACATGTTTCAGGTATTGGTACATCTATAGAAGCACTCATTAAAGAACCTATTTATCATGTTGATTTTGGTGATGTATATGAAGCACCCGTCGAAGAAGTAGTTCATTTGGTTGATTCGACAAGTGTTTCGACTTTTTGTATCTTCCCTGGTGTTCCGGGTGATCAATTGGCTTGAAAACGAACACTTATCTCCCAGTAGTAGAAACAACTAAGCTAGCAGTAGAGCCTATAGTGGATCCAACTCAGATTGATAGGAAGACAAACTTCCTTTCATCTCAAGATGGAAGCCTCGGATGGAATGAAACTAGTTGGGACGTATTCAATTTAGTGAAGGAACCGAGGGGTAGTCAATTAATTGCGCTGGGGTCGTTGAACCCGAGAGCTAGGAGAAACGAGGATATATATATATATATAATATATATATATATATATATAATATATAAATATATATATATAGGCTTAGAGGACTTAGCTTGCTCGCTAGATGTTTCTGCTTGCTCTGCATCTCGATCACCTGGAAATGGTACTGCTAGTAAGGGTGCTTATGTTAGTGGTGCTGGATAAACAAAATAAAGAGAGGAGAGGGATTTTATATGTTTTAATTTGAGGAACAAAAAGCGAAAACCTACCACTGTAGACCATTGAAGCTTCGAATAAGACTTCATATTCGAAACGAACGATCTGATAGGCTATAAATTCATTACAAACTTGATCGGGTATTGCTCTACAAATTGTAGCATGACTGGAGGTTGGTGGATGTTGGAAGGACTCCTTACAATTTGACTACATGCCTTATTCACTTGGTTCCATAACAGAATCCTCCAGTAGACCTCCATATAAATTCCTGGTAAAACATTGAATCTCAACCATGGGCTAAATCCTCTATAGAACATGTCTCCTAGGAGATGAATCAATGGTAACTCAACTTGCTTCCCTAGAACAATTATAAGTGTAAGAATCAAATCTGTTTGGGTGACCTAACTCAAATGGGTTTGATTGTTGCTTCAATCGGCTTTGTCCCTTGTCGGTGTCGTGTTTATTTCTAGGTAGATGTTGTCAATCGAGGTCAACCCACCATCACGTGAATCTTTTAATTCAGTTTCCACATTTACATTTGGCTTACCAACCGAATGATCTTGATTGAGAACAAGAAGAGCCACTGATGATTCTGCCTCTGAGTGCTCTAGAGTTTGGAAGAGTTTACCAATAACACTAGATCTAAAATTCTCACATGCACTCTGGTTTCTTAACAAATGACATCAATTTAGATGATATTCTCTCAAGAAGCCCACTACTTATCTGTGCAAGTCATAACCCACTCTTCTGCAAATAAAGTTGTGTGATTGGCTCCATTAATGATTCCTTATATGGTCTTGCTCAGTGTTAACCCTTCGTAATGTGTAGTAATTGCCATCAATACCTAAAAAAGGAACGAGATATATTACACACCTGTATTACCCATTATGAAGGTTTGGGTCTCGAGTTGGGGTTGTTTTATGGGCTACTCAAATTATTTGTTTTTATCGATAACCAGACTTCAAAGAATTTTATGCATGCATTTGTTGTTTCATCATGATAAAAAAAATGTTTTGTTGATTCATATTTTTGTTTTAATATCAAGGCATAATATCACAGTGTGAGTCCCAATATGACATTGACACCATATGGGTTGCCCACAATGTCGCCTAGATCGACGAATTCGCCACACCCTTTAACATCGTTACCAGGCAATTCGTCACACCCGTCCGGTAAAAAGACATAAAAAAGAATGGTTATATTGTTGAGAAGCGTCCTCAGTTCAACAACTCTATTTGTGATGTTGTGCCCGGTGTTCGGTCGATGTGTTAGGCAGTGGAAAACCTCTGTTAGAACAGGTAATTATCAATTATTGCACTATAACTTCCATGTTGAATTGAGCTATATTTTATTTTATTTATTTATAACTTTATCAGATTAAACGGTTATGAAGAAAATTGTTATTGTGATGCTCTCTGCATATAAGAATATAGATGCTCTCCATAGATAAGAAATGGTATCGAGAAGATCCACTTACCTTATTTGTTGCGTGCTTTGCCAAACTCACTTCGTGCACACATATCTCCCTCTCCTTTTGCGTAGCGAGGGCAACTAAATTTAGAGCATCCTTTGTAGCAGTGGCTACCTTCACTACTTCTGCGCTTTTCTGAAAGCTTTAGCTTTGGCCTTAGCTAGAGCCTTCGCTGCCCTCTTCACTGCAGCCTTGAATTCCACAACGAAATCCTCAGACAAAAGCGAAGATTTCCTAGATAGCAAAGGTTTATTCTTTCCCGACCCAGAACTACCCGACAATCTCTTTGTTACACATCATTTTGTCATTGTCCTTATACTCCCCATTCAACACTCTTGGAGGACCTCTATAGTGAACCACACATGCTTTCCCATCATGAAGAAACTCCCATCATGTCCCTCTTCATGAGCATAACAATTTCCTTGTGCATCATTTCCCAAAAATCTTCCAATTTTTCCCAACTACAAGACCGACGCCACTGACCTGTTTCCTCCTCATGCCGATTTGCAAAGCTTAAAACTAGAAGTTGTGTCGTATGGATTGATTGAGCTCTTTCTCAGTCGTGTTGATCCTCTTTTAGAAAGTTTTTAAAATATGGAGTTGAAGCTTCCAGGTCTAGAAGCTTCATAATGGAAGTTTCGTAAATGGTTGGGCCGGATGGAGCCGAGGAAGTCAGTTTGGGCTCCTTTCCCCTATTAGGATGGAACTAACCCAAGAGATAAGGCCTTATCCCATGATAAGAGGAACCATCTCCCCCCCTTACAAACTATATAAACCTCTATTTTTCCCAAGCAAAATCTAGTTGGAGTGTTTAGTTTTGGAGTGAGTTTGAATGATCAGCGATACATCTATAGCTTGTAGCTTTCTAGTGTATGTTTGAGGGAGAATAGTGTGTTTGGCTTGGTTTGATACTAAATGGAAGAGGCCTTAAAACTTCCATTGTTGGGGCTATCCATGAGATGCTAGAAGAAGCGTGGGAACTCGGATATGTCAAGGAGACCAACAACGACAAGGCATTGGTTGTAATCTCTTTCTGAATTTATATGAATACAACTATTGATTGATTTCCTACATGAAGTGTTATCTTACATCTTTATGGCTTAATGTTCCTTGACCTATTAAGTAGGCTGAATGAAATTTGTATTTTATCACTTTTGTTGTTTGTTGTTGTTTGCTCATTTCATGTATTCGAAGGAAGGAAACAAAAGATAGATGGAGTGAGGAAGCAAGAACATCACCAAGCGAAATAACGTTCTAAGAGGTAGGCCCTCTTAATTGATTCTAGCTTAAGGAGATCCCCAGCAGAGTTGCCAATTTGTGGTGCAGGTAAATTCTAAGTGCGGACACAAACAATTCCTCTAGCCCGAGAGAGCGGGTCTAGCCACAAACAAATAATCTATGGAGGCAAAACAGGTTAAAAAATACTCAAAAACCCTAATATTTCATGAAAAAATGAATAAAATGGGGCAAAAGTAATTTCTTTTACCATTTACCATTTTACCTTTGTGTGAAGCGCCTTTTCTTCACTTGATTTCTTGAGTCCTTCGATGGTTAGTGGCTCTAGGACATCTAGGTCATTGCTCATTTACCTACTTGTGTGCTCAACCAGTAAAGTTGATAGTTGAGTTGCTCCTTGCATTTCATTTTTAGTCCTTTGTTGCTTTGATTGTCATTTTACAAGTTTGAAAAGCTTCATTTATTGATTGAACATCTCTTTCCGGGCATAGATCACATTTCCCGTCTTGTTCTTGGTTGAGTCATTGCATCATTAGTTTGGAAAGAATTCTCTTTTGTGCTTTGCATTTTCTTGGGGTTGATTGCATTGAAAAATTTTCATTGAAGTCTTAGTGAAAGGTTCATTTGGTCATTTCATTGCAAAATACATAATTCTAGTTTGCTAAATCAATATTGTTGTACAGGTAAATCCCCTCTGCGGACAGAGGTGATCCCACTAGCCTAAATGGGGTCTAGAAACAATCAAACAACGCTAACACGCAGGTTCCTAATTGAAAAGTAAAGGCCAATGATGAGAGCCTACCTCAAATCCAATGCTAGTATTCATAGAAGAGTCGTCGCTTCCGTTCTTTCGCTTCAGCTGGTTACAATCCTCACGATCCTCGTGAACAGACAACTGTACATGCAAAGAACAAGACAAATACAAGCATAAAATCCAAGAAATGCAACTATGTGTCAGTCAGAAAGGATACAACTCAAACATCATTATAAAGACACATGAGTGGAACCATAATGATAGTCGTCTATTATTATTGATAAACAAAAGAGAATACAACCAAGTTCTAACATCAAATCCTCCTTTGGTTGGGTGATCAGCAACACATGCCTTGCAAAGCTTGTAGGGGATGGGGAACAAGCCTCTCTCTCCTTGATTACTTGGACATGGATCTCCTCCTTAAAGATATAGCCTTGTAGGGATGAACAAGGCCTCTTGTAACATGAGCTTAGCAATTCTCAGACTTTGGGACTTAGATTTGGGAGCTTGAAGAGTAGAATTACTAACTATCTTGTCAAAGGGAAAAGAACAAGCTTATGTAGAGGTAGGAGGAGTAGATAAGGCCATCCACCAGATTCAAGGGATTGTCCTTATCATTAGGAAGCTTCCATGAGAGGTGGAGAACTACTTCCCTCCTTGGGAGATACGAAGCCCAACTAAACTAACTCAAACTGAAATCAATTCATGGATATGTTAGAAGGAACCTTCAGAAGTTTGTTTGTTAAAAACTTTACCCAACTGGGTTGGCGCTAGTGTGACTCTGAGACAGAGCGCCAGCTGGCGCGCCCTCTTTGGAGGATTTCCCCCATTGGCGCGAGTGATACAATGTGGAACAGCGCCAATGGAAAAAGAGGTATTTTTATGGGTATTTTGCAAAAGGTGTCTTCAGGGCATATGGAGTACATACTCAAGGGGATACAATGCAGGTGTTTTCAGGTTATGTCACTCCTCACAGGTCCTGGAATAGGTCCTCCAATGTACAGGAGAAGGGGTAATAGAGACAGTGACAAAATACTGTGTAACAAATGCCCCCTAAAGCATGAAGCCTGAGAGAGAGAGGGGTGAAGTGCTTTACAAGAACATAGTCGACTGAAAACACGGCCGCTGGAGAACCTGCACGAAGTACATCTGATATCTCAACTACATGATGTACATGGTATGGGCGCAGCCATCCATCGCAGAGTACATAAAAATCTGGATCCAAGGTATGGACGCAACCATCAAGCGAGGATCGATGAATAGACTCAGGCATGGTCGCAGCCATCCAGTGAATGAGTCATGTAATGATCATAATAATCCACAAAATGCAGCCTGGATCTTAAACAGACAAAATCCAGGGTCTTGCGCGCCATCTCGACCCGAACAAAGTACAAGTTCAAGCATGCAAATATGGGAGTTGAAGTTGAACATGCGAGAACATCGTCTGATTACCAATCAATGATGAAAACTGTTAACAAACGCGAGAGGTACCACCAATAATGACAATGGTCCTCAAGGTACTATAGGTACAATCCACGGCGTGTGAATCAGTGAGCTAGTGTTGAACACCCGTAGAATCATTCGATCGGGGGCCAATGATAAAAACCTCGCGTCGAACACGAAGAACTTGCCATTGAGGCATGCAGGCTCCAAGGTACCTGAAGGGAGTCTCTAAGTCAACTTCCTGGATAATGAGCTGAAGTCGACAGGAAGT
>APFE030701677.1:69939-181580 GCA_000404065.3 Pinus taeda
ATATATAATGTTTGTCATACATCAAAACCCCAAAAAATAATATGTGTGTTCAAAATACATCCATGGCTCACAGGCCTAAAAATGTGGAATGCTGGACCTATGAACTAATCAACATGATGCTCATGGTAACATGTAATTGCTTGGACTACATGAGTAAGCAATCGAAAAATCCAGTCTGATACCCCAACCATGTGCTTCTAGTACTGGCGCGGGATATCACCCACCCGGGCGTACTCTGGGATACCATGGGTCAATCCCTCGAGGTTTTGTGAGATCTCCTCCTCATTATTGGTTCCTTCCTGATAAGGAGCGACATCAAACTAACGAGCAACACGCCTGGCAATCGGGGACATCCCAGCAGGATGCTCTGGTCCCACATCTGCATTTACAAAATTGGAATGTTATGAATACATATATTTAAAAAACAATAAAAAACATCAAAACATTAAAAATTGTTTGTTTTTTACCATCAAAATCCTCCCCCTCTGGGAGTGGCATATCCAAATCCCCGTGGAAGTCGGTACTGCTGTAAGGCCAATCCTCTACTACGATCAATTGTCATCATAGCCACAAGAAAAAGGCGGGCTTATAGGACATCTGTTGGCCCTAGGTGACCCTAGGCATTATCTCGCTCCAACGGACCATCCGTGGGTCTCGTGGATCCACCTCAGTCAGTTGGTATTGGAACAATAGAACCCGCTCCAAGAAGAAAGTCACTAGCACAGACCCGAAGCAAAACTGCTTCAGGTTTCTCGCATTAGCTTTTGATAACTGGTGCTTTATGTTGATTTTCATAGCTTCCGCTCAGTTAAAGCTAGTGGGCGCTGTGTAGTCGACAACATACTAAAACTTCGACTTGTTAGTCTCATGCGGTGCTTGGGACCCAACCACTCTGTTGATAGTCAACAGTAACACTCTCAAAACAAGATCCCGACCAGTCATAATCTCGATCTTGCCACTTTTGGATTTGAGATTTTCTCGAAAATGTTCCGCAAGTAGCATGGTCACGCTTTCCCTAATCGACCTCGACCCATATAGATTGATTGGCTCCCCTCTCCGAGACAAACCTGTGATGAAATAAATGTTTGAAGTTTCCAACTCTAGCTCTTGGTCACCAATGATGAAAATTTCCCAATTCACGTCCCAGACACTGATTAGGTACCGTAGCAACTCGGGTTGAGCCCATAGACCTGGTGTAAGAAACAATTTGAGGAGCCCACAGTTCTTCAAAGCCTCCAAGCAATTTGGGTCAGCTATTTCTTGAGTGTCAATATCCTCATGCTTGCGTTCTTTCCAATCCACCATTTTTCATGATTTTCTCCCTGCAAAAACCATACAATTAAGTCAATGATCATCTTTGGCCAGAAAAGTTTGGATTCAAACGGTTGAATTGAGCAAAAAACATGAATATTCTTTGCTCACGACGCGACTGTTTTAAAAACAGTGGCACCGACAACGCGCTTGGCAGTTTTCCTAACCCCCGATTGGCACAAATCCGTTCTTGGAAATTGGGTCGACCGAGGGCGAAAAAGTTTTGCCAAAACCTCCCCATGAAATCCAAAAAATGGATAAAAATAGGTAAAAACAATATGAAAATGGAGCTCAAGGTCTTGACTCTTACCTGCAGTTGACGGTTTGGCAAATGACCTCTCGGATCTCCCGCAAGATGCTCCAGAAAAATTAGGACACAAGTGGGTAAAAAGCTCTTCACACAAAGGTAAAATGGTAAATGGTAAAAAATAATTACTTTTGTCCCATTTTATTCATTGTTCATGAAATATTAGGGTTTTTTAGTATTTTTTGACCTATTTGGCCTCAGAACTAGATAATGCATTTACCTTTCTTGTGCAGTGACAGGTGACAGATTGTTGATGATGGTACTAGAGTCACGTCTGAGCTCTTTTCTCGGCTCGTAAAACTCAAATGAAAAGATCACCGAGTATTTTTCCTTTTTTTGATTCGTAAAAGAGAATAAAATGGGGGGTCTGCTTTCCAGCTCTTTTCCTACTCTTTAAAAAAATGAAAAAATTGTCGATCTCTTGTCGTTTTGAACTCGTTAAAGGCTGTGAAACGTCATTCACCCAATATAAGTTTACCCCTTTTCCGCACTGTGATAAACTATTTACGAAATAGGTACCCGTTGACTGAAATGGTCAAGCAGTTCTCTCAAGTATTTTTTTCTACCTTTTCGAGCTCGAGAGACAAAAATGTACGAAAAGGGACCATGTGGAGTTTTCTTTTCCGTGTCTTTTTCAAACTCTCTAAACATGAAAAGGATACCGAGATACACCTTTGTCGGACTCGTTAAAACATTTAACGACATCGGATTCGTCACCATGACGAATGTGAGATTCTCCTTCTTAGGGCTCATTAAACTTACTAGGTCGGATTTGTCTGAAGGATGAACTTATAGTGCAAGCACATGCTATCCCCTTCAATCTTGCGATAAAAAATGATTAGGGTACCTACCAGAAATGGTGGGGGAAAATTGGAAATTCTATCAGTTGTGTTAGTAACTCACTCTTGAACATGACACTCTATGATTCATGTTGGGTTGGGATACCCTCACTTCATTGTTGACTTTCCTGGGTTGGGCCGTTCACTTTGCCTTCCATTTGATCTTTGCCACGCCATCATGACCACCGATCCCATGGATCCAAAAGTTGCCAAACTCTGGAATTTTGTCACCGATATGTTCAAGTGTTAGTCCCTCTGTAGTTACACTTACTCTTGATTCTTTGTATCATCTGAAATCATTTGCACCCCTTTGTCTCGTGTCGATGATGTGGGATACATCATGGCCCTCCTTTGACACAGTCACTTCATGTTGACTTCAGCTCATTATCCAGGAAGTTGGCCAAGAGACTCCCTTCCAGTACCTTAGAGCTTGCATGCCCTAATGGCAAGTTCTTTGCACTCGACGACAAGTTCACATCATTAGCTTTCGATCAAGTGACTTCACAGGTGTTCGACCTCAGTTCCTTTATTCACATTCAATGGATTGTGCTGCTAGTACCTTGAGATCCATTGTCATTATTGGTGGTTTCTCTTGCGCTTGTTAACGGTTCACCTCATTGAACGGTAATCAAGCGAATTTCTAGCATGTTCGACATCAACACATCTATTCGCATGTTGGAATTTGTACTTTGATTGGGTTGTATTGGAGCGTAAGACCTGGGCTCAGATTAAAAAACTCCAAGTTGCAAGGTGATGTGACATGATCATGTTGATATACATGTCTCTTTTAGATGGATGGCTGCGACCATACCATGAGTTGTTATATGTGATCCTTCTCATTATTGGATGGCTGCGACCATACCTTGGTTTCGTTATGATCCTCTCTATTGGATGGTTGCGCCCATGCCTTGGATCCATTTGTATGATCATTCTCTGGATGGCTGTGTCCATACCACGATTCATGTATCATTTACCAGAGTTTTTCAGTGATGTATATGTATCTATGCTTGTTTGCAAGTTTTTTGACGACGAACTCCGGTTCCTCGCATCCACTTGTAAAGCATTTCACCCCTCACTCTAGTTCAACCTTCATGCTTTAGGGGGAATCTGTTACACAACATTTTGTCACTATCTCTGTACTCCCCATTCCACGATCTTGGAGGACCTCTACAGTGAACCTCCCATGCTTTCCCATCATGAAGAAACTCCCATCATGTCCCTCTTCACGAGCAGAACAATTCCCTTTTGCATAATTTCCCAAAACTCTTCCATTTTTCCCAGTTTACAAGACTGACGCCACTGACACGTTTCCTCCTCGCGCCGATTTGCAGAGCTTAAAACTAGTGATCACGCTGTACGGATCGACTAAGCCCTTTCTCAGTCACGCCGATCCTCTTTTGGAAAGTTTTTTAAATATGAAATCGAAGCTTCCAGGTCTAGAAGCTTCGTAAGAGAAGTCTGGTAAATGGTTGGGCCAGGTGGAGCCAAGGAAGTTAGTTTAGGCTCCTTTCCCCTATTAGGATGGAACTAACCCAAGAGATAAGGCCTTCTCCCATGATAATATGAACCATCTCCCTCGATCCAAGCTATATAAACCTCTCTTTTTCCCAAGCAAAAGCTAGTTGGAGTGTTTAGTTTTGGAGTGAGTTTGAATGATCAGCAAGACATCTATAGCTTGTAGCTTTCTAGTGTATGTTTAAGGGAGAATAATGTGTTTGGTTTGGTTTGAGACTAAAGGGAATAGGCCTTAAAACTTCCATTGTTGGGGCTATCCATGAGATGCTAGTAGAAGTGTGGGAACCCGGATATGTCGGAGGAGACCAACAACGTCAAGGCTTTGGTTGTAATCTCTTTTTGAATTTATATGAATACAACCATTGATTGATTTTCTACATGAAGTGTTATCTTATATCTTTATGGCTTAATGTTCCTTGACCTATTAAGTAGGCTGAATGAAATTTGTATGTTATCACGTTTGTTGTTTGCTATTGTTTGATTGTTTCAAGTATTCGAAAGAAGGAAACAAAAGATAACTGGAGTGAGGAAGCATAATTATCACCAAGCGGAATAGCGTTCTAAGAGGTAGGCCCTCTTAATTGATTCTAGCTTAAGGAGATCCCCCATAGATTGTTTGTTTGTGGCTAGACCCGCTCTCTCGGGCTAGAGGAATTGTTTGTGTCCGCACTTAGAATTTATTTGCACCACACTCTTCTCCAAATTTGACAAGTTATAAAACTTGTGTATTATATACCTCGTGTATAGCGAGTACATGTAAAATCACATGAAGATGGCCAAGCTGCCAAAAACGAAATAGTCTCACATAATATTAAACATTTTATGGCATGGAGTATTCATTAATTGTTTATAATATCTTTGGAAGTGAGATAATTAGAATTTTATTTTAATTTTTTAATAAAAAATAAACATTTTTTTTAGTTGTGTGAATTAGGTAGATTAAATATTACATTATATCAAAAAAATATGATAACAAGTTATGTGTGTATAGTTGGTCTCCCACCAACCTAGATCCAACTTAACTTCGGATCTATAAGTAATGAGAGGGATCAAACCTCTCCAAGTGAAAACCATTGGCTCTTTTATATAGAAAAGTAAGACTCAAGTAGAGATCACATCGATTGACACGACACTTTTTTATTGCCATGATTGCAATGGCTCCTAGGTGTGGAGGTTAGAAAGTTTTTCCCCTTCATTGTGACATTGTGCATCACATAAAGTGACATTGATGATATACTTTGACATGTATCACAGGAAGATAGTTTCCTTCCACATTCCTGGCTACTCCCTTCATCATTCTTTACACCTCTCAATACAATTGCTAATATTAAAAACATTTACATAAAAAAATTTCAATAACATAAAACACATTTAAAATGAATGACAACGCCTTTGATATTATTTATGGAAAACAAAAATCTATTAGATATTAAAACAAATCAATCTTCCTATAAACTTCATAAATTTCGTTTCCTTAATGCAAATTAATCAACTAAGGAACTTTCTATTTATTTATTTATTTTTTAAATCAATATTTTTAATCCTCAACATCGATTTTAAAACTTAAAACATCACACATTTCATTCGCCTTTTCCAGTTTGACCACCCTTACAAGGTTCTGTACAGTGTTTATTATTAATTTTTCATTTTCAGGCATCAACAATACCTCTGAGACGCACTTAAAAATATATCTGCTAAGGAGAATATCTACTCTCGTAGATCAACATATTTTCAGGCATCAATAATACGTATGAGACGAATGAGTCCATGTGCTCTCTTAATTAATTTTGAAAAATGACTAGATTGATTTTGGGTCACCTTCGAGGATTAGCTGATTCTCTCTGAACCGAAATTGGCCAATTTTCGCTGGGTTCAAGTCAGTTATGATTAACCAATATATTTTTGTGGTTGATATCGATTTATATAATACCATGCTCGCTTGATTTGGATAATCGCGATCTGATAATGAGCCGTTTATACGATGTTTGACGGCCTTTCAAACTTGATCACTGATATCAACCTACTTATCCAACATGAATAGCAAATATCCCCGATAACATATATTCTACTAGTTGCAATATGCTCTGACTCTCGAAAATGTCAGTTTTCACCTTCTCACCCACAATTTACAGACCCCATTTTGCCGTTTCGCCCTTACCCAATTCAAGTTATCATGGCAGACGAATTACAGCTCAATTCGAAGAAACCGAAAAAGCTCCAACTCCTAATCCCAAACAGGAGGAGGAGATAAAACCCTTGCTAACCCCTGCTACTCCTAAAATTCTATCTCCATCAATTGACAAAGACATCAAGAAAGTATGTCAAACCCTTACTCAGTACTTGAATTCAGCTCACCCAATATGGCTTTTTTTTGTCACTTGTTTATGAGAAATGGGCTTTCAATGTGTACGCATATGCAGGTGGTTCAGAAAACTGCTGGGACGTTTGCTCCCAGGGCTTCTACTGCACAAAAGAATCCTGCAGTTCCTGGATCAGCTTTATATACTATTTTTGAAGTTCAGGGTTATTTATCAATGGTGTTTGGTGGGGTTCTTGCCTTCAACCTTATTTTTCCTTCAAGTGAACCAGACATTTGGAGGCTTATGGGGATGTGGTCCATTTGGATGTTCAGTAAGTGTTTGTACTTTTTAGGTTTTACATTCATTCATTCACCACGTTTTCTTTCTCAGTTTTCTGTTAGTGTGTATGTTTTCTAGGGTGTACATGCATTCTTTAACCATGTTTTCCTTCACATGGGAGCGTAAACAGCCAAAGAAAAAGTGACTTTTTCCCTCGATTGCCTCATTTGTATGCGTTCCATTTGATTTATTATAAAATATGTTTTTGTAAAAAAAACGTTATATTTCAAGCTTAAAGTGGCCGAAGAAGTGTACAGAGTTTACAAAATTAGAAGCGCTGTACGATCGGCTCAGCCTGAGTAGATTATACTTCCAAGCTATATTTTTGACTGTTTTGATTACGATATTATAAATACCAACTGATTCCATAGTGCTTTCGTTTAATGATTCCAACATTCCAACTGATTCTGATTTTCTCTGCAAATCTGCCTCCGGGCCGATTCAGTAAAACTAAAGCAAACCTTCCTCTGAGATTCAGCATCCAAGCTGTTTCTCTCCTCTTAACAACACAACATTCGGCAGGCTCTGTCATTTGTAGCTCGGGTATCACAAATTGCCGTGGCGGGAAATTTTGACTATCTCTTCCTATGCCTACTAATTGATTTACAAACGCACAGACCTAACAGATACCTGCAATAAATATCAAGATGTCGCAAAAAAAACAGATAAGACAGCCCTATTTACAGCTATAGCAATACAAATGGATTTTTTTTATATATATTAGGATAGATCCATATTAATCTTGGATATATTAAGCACCAACAGAGATAACAAACATGTGCACAAACCTTTCAGTGATTAGGAGTGTGGGATTAAGATGTATATGTGCTGGTTTATTTTATTATATTTGTCTTCTTCCATTTTTTTTTTTTTCAAATGTTAGATATCAATTTGATTTTTTATTTTTATTTTTTTATTAGTGTGATGGGATACATACACATCTTACACATTTCATTCAACTGGGCTGTGAGAGCACATCACTTTCTCGGTGCAGTCAGCCCAGAAACGGTCATTTCGTTCTCCAGAAAATTACAATCACAGTAATGAAAAAACTTGAAATGAGATACTTCACTGTTCTCTCTATCTTCTCACCAAATTTTTTTAAGAGCTAACTAAGATTCTTCCTGGAAAATTTTCACAATGAGATCTACTCCTATTTTTAGAAATGAAGTGATGGGTTGCAAATCTATTCCCCATATATCTCGACAAGAATAAGTTATAACAAACAACCCCACTTGGTGTGTGTTGGAGTAATGGGATTATCGTTCTGGCATAGCAGACTAAGCTTTAAAGCCAAAAAATTTCCAGTGTTTCAAAAGGCCATAAAACATAACAGAAGTTACTTCTTTATTTTCCTCCATTTGAATCAGAACATCTCCTGTGCTGGTGAAGGAGTCGTAAATCTTTTGGCTAATGGAGGCTGCAGTTACCAAACATTCCTCCTTTTCCTTGTCCTTCCTGGGTCCTGCTGAGATTGTATGGGACCTGCACTTACCTGTAATCCCTCCACAACAAAGGTCTGGAAAACCTCTTCTCCGTTTAGTGAGACCTTTGGGTCATTGGTCGTTATTCCTTCCTGGTATGTGTCCTTGAAGGTGGGAACTGTGCCCTTTTCCCTGTGCCCTCTTCTCCTTCTGCGGCCTCTATCTCTATCCAAGGCTGCTATGCTTTTTGGCCATGACTGAGAGCTGCTAATCTTTTTCCAAACTCAGTGGAAGTGTGAGAGGAGGATCCGTCCCTATATTGCCTGTAAATCTCTTGTTTCATTGATTTCAGAACAAGTGGAGAAGTTACCATCCCCTTCAAAAGTCAGATTGAGGACGGATCAAGCAACGACTCCTTTTCATAAATTTGAATGAATTATAATCCAAGGATGTGTAACGTGCTAGGGCAATTTTTCCCTTAGGGTTTCCCGTGACAATAAGACTTCTTCCTTTACTATGACGATGCAATTCAATACAGTGATATACCTTTCAAGTTTCAATGAAACAATGCCAAGTCCTTTCAGCAATACAGTGAATTTAACATAAAAATAAAACATTAATAATTCCAAAACTTCAATCAATGAAAATATAGTTCCACAATATTCCAATGGGCCCCACCACATTTAGTCCAAATCAAAATAGCCCAAGTTCAAAAATTGAACAGGACAACGTGAATATGCCAGCAGCTCCTTCAAGTTGACTGAAAAGCAACTAGGCTGAGAAATACAATTGAATTTCTTCAAGAAGACGACCAATGTCTGCAACTAGTGATCAAACTGACTAAATCCTACAGCTACGAAAACCCTTCTTCAGACCAACGATGTGTTTATGCTTTAGTTACACTGCTTCTGTGACTCCACAAGCGCCCATGGTCTACAACGAGTCCTGATCTGCTGCAGGAGCTGTGTCCAGGGGATTCAATCTATGGCAGGGATCCTTCAAAGTGTTATGGACATGGCAATTTTTGCGACCTATTTGAGAACCGAACCTCAAGGATTCACTTATGGAAGAGTCTTTTCAGGAAGAGGACGCAATAGGTAACCACGGGTTGTCCAGGACACTTCAAACTGATATCGAAAGGGTTGTTTAGGGCTCGAATGATGTGCCACATAATGCCCTTTACCTCAAGTCAATCGTGTGGGTTTCAATTCACTGTAACTCACACCCCCTTAGATACTGTAATTCGCATACCCTCAGGCTTTAGAAATTCACATGACCTCAGGAATTCATCCAACTCAAGGTTTGTGTCCTGCTCAAACTTTAAGTTCAAAGAAAGACTTCGCCCTACTTCAAGAGGCTTTGATGCTCTTCTATGGAAAGAAACCTGTGCCAAAAAACCCTAGCTAAATCCAGAGCAGAGCTTTGCTTCTCCTTAAGATACCAAATTCTCGCTGTTCCAAATGTCTCCTGCACATTAACCAATTCCAAACTCACAAAATTTGCTGCCCAGTAAAAAACCCTTGTGCCAAGATAGATAACAGAAAGATGCCGACTAGGGTGGAGTCTTTCACCACTGAAATTGACAAGACAGAGGGGTTCTTAAAACCCTTAGAGCAATGCTCAAGAAAACAAATGAGATGATCTACAATGCTGCTCCAAAATGAATTCATCCCTCTCATATTTATAGATTTCCTAGATGGGTTTCTTCTTCTAAAATAATTGAGTAAACTTCACTTCAAGCCCCAATTTCGGGTTTCTTTGCCCAACAATGGGAATTTTTGGGGTTTTTCCCCCTTTTTTGAAGGACTATAGCCTACGGGGATTGATAGGCTACTTCATCCCATTGGTCCTCAATTCATAGAGGACGTTACAGTCCCCCTCGCCCGAAATTGCTTGCCCTCAAGCAATTGCAAATTTGGGTGCTGCAGAATATGTTTCCCTTCCCATGTCGCGTCTTCCTCTGGCAAATTCTTCCACTTGATAAGGTATTTTGGAATTACTCTTCCTCTTAACTTATTTTCTCATACAACCATGATTATCTCTAGAATTAACTCTAGTTGCCCTTCTTCATCTAAGGGTGGCAGTTCGACAAATGTGGTAACTTGCTTCCCCATGGCCTTTTTGAGGCACGACACATGAAATACATTATGGGATCTGTTGTCTCGCAAAACCTAGGCTTCAACTTTTCAACACCACTCTTCTTAAGGGCATACTGTTGATAGGGTTGTAATCGCAAGAAGACGAGATCTCCTACCTCAAAGCTGCGTTCTATTCGATGCTGATCTGTGTACAACTTCTATCAATTTTGAATATCCTGCATGTTTTCCTCGAGTACTTTGAGAATGTTCTGACTTTCCTGTATCCAATCCTTAGCAAAAGGTGCCTTGCTGTCCCCAAAAACCCTGTTGATAAAGGATGGTGCATAATACCCATATAGAGCTTGAAATGGTGACATCCCAATAGGTAAGTGGCAGGTGGTGTTGTAACAATGCTCCCCAAAGTACAACCACATGATCTATGCTTTCTGTTGACTCATCACATAGTTGTGTAGGTACCCTTCAATCCACTTATTCACAATTTCTGTTTGACCATCTATTTGCAGATGATAGCTAGTGCTAGGGGTTAATTCAATCCCCACCAGCCTGAAGAGTTCTTGCCAAAAAGCACACATAAACCTGCTGGCACGGTCGCTAACTATATTCTTCGATAGTCCGTGCAGTCTGAAGACTTCTCAGAAAAATAGTTCCACTACCTGTTTAGCCAAGTAATCCAATGAGATTGCAAAAAAGTGTGCAAATTTGGTCTACCTGTCTACCACAGTGTAAATGCAATCTTTACCTTGCGCTTTGGTAACCTTGTATTGAAATCCATCGAGATGCTTTCCCATTTTTGTTTGGGAATAGGTAGAGGTTGGAGAAGACCTGCAGGATGCGTATGCTCGACCTTATTCTGTTGGCATGTCGTGCATTTCTTGACATATTTCATCACATCTTTTTTAAGACCCTTCCAAGAAAACATTTCCTGAATTTGTTAGTATGTCTTGAAAAAACCTTGATGTCCAACTAATGGGATGTCCACTGAGGAGCATTATTTTACAGATTGAGTGCCCCAAGTATGAGACATCATCAGAAGCCTTCTTCATCACCATACAAGATATTCTTGTGGGCAGATGGGACAAGAATTGCACACCTTTATATTGTTTGACTCACTCATTGAGCCCAAGATACCACAACCATGAGTCGTTGAATGGTGGACCTTCTCGCAGATTCCCTCCTCACATGGATGGGGAAATTTCGCAAGGGAGGAAAGATGCATTGAGGCAAATTTTTCAGGATAGAGCATCCCTTGATGAGGTGGAGGATGCCTTTGCAGAGTTTTCCACTCGCATGAGTCGATTTGCAGGATATGATGTGATTAGAGACAGGGGGCTAAGAAACCCTATTCTTGGTGGGCAACTCATGGGGCAACAAGACCTCCTCCACAATAGCTAGCCATGAGGCTCCTCTCTTAGGTGACTTCATCCTCTTGCTGCAAGAGGAATTGGAGCACATATGGGAATTTGTATAATGTCAAGAAAAGCATGCTTGAGCAGTCAAGGGTAGAGACAATTGTGTATGTGCACGCCAACCTTCGTCTTATTTACGGGCAGAGGGATGAGTGATTGAAGGGAAAGACAAAGATGTGGAATGTCTTTCCCGATGATATGGGTTTGGACAACAGTGTTGAGTTGGCATTGGCCAACTTGGATCTTAATGAGCCAGTGTTAGAGCTTGTCACTTTTGATGATGGTGATACTGTAGAGGGGTCATCCTCCACATCAGTAGATGTAGAGATGACATTGGATACAGAGGAGGAGGATGTAGCAGAGGAGAGCAGTGGTAACCATGATGAGTACAGTGATGCTAATTTTGATGATGAGGATTGATGACTCATGAGCTACCTACTGCCTTGAGGCTTGTAGTTGTTTTGTATTTGCTATTTCTATTTGCCATTGGCATTGCTACTACCTATGTAACACATTTTTATTTTGATGACTTAATGAGAAAACTACAATTGTCAATATCTTGTCTTTCTCCTATTGGATCATTGATGAATATGTACTGTGTCACAATTGTATTTGTATGCATAATGTTACTTTGTAAAACTTACATCTAGATGGAGATCTATGTTTGAATCAATGAATTTGTATCATGAATGAGAATTTGTGTAAGAAGTATCTAATTTTTAATATATATATTATATGATATATATATATATATATTTTTAATAAAATAATATATAACGTGTCTTGTTCCGGGGGGTCAACGTGTCCGTGTCCGACACTCGAATCCTCGTATCCTTTGTGTCCCATGTCCCCGTGTTAGGTGGCTTAGCTTTTAGCATTATATTTGGAGATTCCTTGGCACTCACACTTTACCCCTTTGACCTCTTTTTGCAATCTTTTGTTGGACATTAGTGAAATCATCTTATCTATATACAATTTTCCTTGCCTGAGTTGCCTCAACCCAAAATCAGAAGTTGAACAATTTTCCATAGGAAATAAGGACATCATACTCATCAATGAATTGTGTAGCCATCTTTATCCTTGGAATAGCTTCAGTAGAAATAATTGACTTCCACTTGCTTTTTTGGAGAGTGACATACAAGCGATATAGATCAAGAGAATAATGTTGAGGATTTGTAGGAGTTGCTTGTAATACGTTTTAGTATTGAAACTGATCTCATGTTCCATTTTACATAATTAAGGATTTTTTATCTTCAAAATTTTGAAGATAAGAGAAAAGATCAATTCAAATTCCTTGAGTAAACTTTGGAAATGCATGTTTCTCAATAGGAAATTGTCCCTTTTAAAGGGGTTGGATCCAATGGTGAAAAGCAAGGAGTTTTTCATCATTAGGCAAGGTTCAATTCACATGAGGGCTGCTTACTCTAGAAGTCATGGGGACACCTTGAGGTAGTCGTCAAACTTGTGGTTGCACCCAGAGAGATTATATTAATAGTCTCATGACCTGTGCACACATAAGTGGATCAAATTCCACTCGCAAGTCCTTCTTTTAAAAAATGCCCAAAGTTGCTGGATTCAATGGTGAAAAGCGAGGAGTTTTTCACCATTGGAAAGGTTCAATTCTTGTTAGGGCCATTTTACCTTGGAAGCCATGGGGACACCTTGAAATAATGGTCAAACATGTAGTTGCACCTAGAGAGATTATATTAATGGTTTCTTGATCCGTCTACACATAAGTGGATCGAAGCCTACTCACATGTCCTTTAAAAAGTAACCCACAAGATGTAGAACAATTGGCGACTGGGTGTTCTGTTAAGTCGCTCCTTGTGTGAAGGCTGCCTGTCCAAAACATTGTGTGTACAAAAAATCCAGCCATGTTATGGGTTGGTGGGGGCCCATGCCAAGGGTAATCCTTGGGTGAATTTGACAGCTTAGATGCTCTTGGATCGCTATTTCTTAGCCAAAGGCTAATCCTGCAAGTCATGACCAAACTAGCCAAAAAAAAAGGAAATTGTCTCAGATTTCTCTAATTGTGTTGTCTTCCTTTAACATTGCTTTGACTTCTCCATTATGTGTTCTCATTATCATCAAATGTAGAATTGTCTTTTGATGATTTTCATTCCAAAATCCATTCTTCTTACAATCCTTTAAGTGCATTATGAAGCCCAATTTCAATCTCAAGCCATTATCCCTGAGAAACCGGGTAATTGACATTCTCCTAATTGAACTTTCTAAGAATGAATGATATTCTTGGAATGTCTTTGAAATTTTGCTTCATGTTGATGAATGATGCCCAAGTGCATTTTGTGTTAAAATACTTTCTTTTATTTTAACCTTTATTATAGGCTTTCCCTTTCAATCCATAACAGACGTGTGCTTGTTTCACAAGTAGTGTTGCAGTTGTACTTATCCATGTATTCCTAATTATAGCGACCGTAGAGGACCAAGAATCTGTAACTAAGCAATTTTTAAAGTCCCATACTCGGAACTGGAATAGATGTGAACCTCTAGTGAGGGTGGACCTTGCAGAATAAAAGTCTTGTTCTGCAACAGAGAATACAGTCAAATGGATCCTTCAGATTTTTTAAATGATATGACAACCAAGAAACTGCAACAAAATCTCTATTAGAGTACAGTGAGGATTGTGGCCAAGTTGAATTGTTGATGGGCAGGGAAGTACTTGAAATATTTTGTAAGAAATACTGCAAAGATGCGAAATAAATTGGTACATGGTGATTTATGAAGATGGTGACACTGAAGAAATGAAACTGTGTTACATCCAGATGGCAATGGTATTAAATAGCATCAGCTCCACATTGAGGGCATAGTCAAAACTTTCAAAGCTCAACAATCATAATCATGAAACTCAAATAGAGTGGAAGAATAAGGAGGTGTTTAAGGGAAGGAATAAATTAATAAAGATGTAAAAGAAGATGCTGTTCACAGTTGCTATCTATATACTTTGCCACTTTGCCTTGGCCGTGAGTGCCTATTAGAATTTTTAGCCATGCTTTTATTTGGGTGGCCATTCTCTCGTATATTTTGAGTGTTGAACATACTATTTGAAGCTATAAAGTATTCCTTTTGTTTAATGTTTGAAAGAGTAAACTGAACGCTCTAAAAATATATGAGAGAGCATCTTACATAATGGCCATCCAATTAAAAGGTTGGCTGAGAATACTAATTCAAATTGTCACTCACAGCTGAGACACAGTGTATGGGCAGCACACGAGCAAGCAGGCTTCCTTTACATTTTCAATACGTTACTCTTTGCCTCCACACCTTATTTTTCTTCTCCTCCCTTCGAGTTTTATCATTTTTATGTTTATCATTGTTAACCTTTTTTAGTTTTGATAAGCATGTCCTCCCTGAAAATTTGATGTCATGTGTTACCATTACCCTCTGTTGGTCACACAATCCCATTTCTTCTCTGCCACCATCTCCATAAATCACCATATTCCAATTTATTTCGAGATCTTAATTTTGTACCTTCCCTCTGTCATACTTCCTGCCAAATTTTTATGTACTTCCCTTCTTATCGATCCTTCACCTGGGCAATAATGTTCACCAGATTCTCTGATACAGTCTTCTTCCCAAATTTCATGGTTCCAATGGCATTTGAAAATTATGGTGAAGGATCTATTTGGGTGCAATTTAAACATGCCTAACACAAACAGATTGTTTTCCATTGACTTTTGTAAATGAATGTATCTTGAGCCTTTTACATTGCGTACCATAGATATAGAGTGTCATAAATTGTTCTATTGTCTACAACTGGTTTAAAAGCTTGCTGTGTCTCGGCAGATGGTGTGTAATTTCCAGATGGTAATGGTACCGATTGACATCATATATTCATTGAGAACATGGTTACCAAAACTGTTAAAATTGGCAACTAGGGCCAAACTCCACCTTGGATAGCTCATATGATGGAGATGATATTTTTATTGGATTCCTCTTTCCGAGAGGTGCAAGATTGATCTAAAGATCATCTTGTTTGGATGAGCAAAAGTGAGATTTTGAATTTAATTCTCACACATGCAAATTGTCAAGGTCGGCCCGAAGTCTAATGTAGGCTCATGATGCCCCAATAGATGTGTCTCCGCCCCTCATCGAAATGTATAAATAAGAGGGACATTCTCCTCATTTGGATCATCACTCAATACATCTCTCTCTCCTCTCCTCTCTCTCCTCTCCTCATTGGTTCGTACAACAAAGGAGCAGCTCTTCTCTCTTCTCACGTTGACTTGGGTTGAACGAAAATTTTAGGTAGAACTTGCAGGACTGTCTTTGGGCTATTTGGAGGGGCATTGACCAGCGTTGACCGAGGGTCAACTCATCTACTTTGATTGTGGTGGTTTTCAGGCAGTTTTTCCGATCTTTTGAGGCCGCATCTCCTAGCACAAAAACCGAGGCAATTGGAGCAGGTTGACCTGTGTTGACCGCATAACTTTTGACCACAATGTTGACTCTGTGTTGAGCAAGTTTGACCGAGATTTTCAAGACTGTTTTGGGTTGATTTTGATTGATTTTGGAGGCCGAGTTGACTGGGTTTGACTGAGCTCATTTGGAGGAGATTCTTTGTTGGTTTGACCGGCGTTGACTTTCTGGTTAGGGCATCTTGTTGATTGTTGCTTGGCTGGACTGTTTTGACAGTGATTGGGCAAGTAAATTTTGTATAGCTATTCTGATCTTTTGAGGCTGCATCTCTTGGCACAAAAACTGAGGCAATTGGAATAGGTTGACCTGCGTTGATCGCAATACTTTTGACCACAACGTTGACTCTGTGTTGACCAAGTTTGACCGAGATTTTCAAGACTGTTTTGTGTTGATTTTCACTGATTTTGGACGCTGAGTTCACTGGGTTTGACCAAGCTCATTTGGACGAGATTCTCTGTTGGTTTGCCTGACGTTGACTTTTTGGTTAGGGCATCTTGTTGATTGTTGCCTTGCTTGGCTGGACTGTTTTGACAGTGATTGGGCAAGTAAATTTTGTATGATGTACTCTCTCTCTCTCTGTTGAACTTTTGAAGAATAATAAGAAGATTTGATCAAAGGGTTTTCCCCACATTGGGTTTTTCCCTGGCATCCGCCAAATATTGTGTTCTCTTGTCTTGGTTTGTCTTCTGTGTATTGTTTATGTTCTACTTGCATTTACTATCAATGTTAATGTGATTGCTAATTTGGAAATTGATATTGGGCTAATAAGAAAAATTGAAGTAAAATGGTCTAAAGCATAGAACATACCATTGTTATCTAAAATTAACATGGAATCAGAGCTCAAGTGAAGACAAAGCTCAAGCAAGAGTGAGAAAAGCAATCACTAAGATTTGTTGGACAAGGACAAGATTCAATGGCCTTCTTATCTTACTTCAAATCTGATGACAAGCTTAATGATAAGTCTGATTATCATGCATGGAAAATGTCTCTTGACTTGACTTTGGAAAAGCATGATGCTATGGACTATGTGTAGGGAAAGATTGTTGAACCTCCTTCAAATGCACCAGCTGCCACTAAGACAAAGTACAAGAATTGTGAGGTCAAAGCTAAGAAGATCATCAGGGATTCTATTCACAAGCATTTAGTTGCTTACATCTTCAATCTGGGCACATCTAAGGAGATGTATGACAAGTTGGTTAGCATGTTTAAAGCTAGCAATGCGAACCAAGTTCTCTTTTTCAAGAACAAGTTGAAGAACATAAAGAAGGGATGAGGAAAATATATCCAATCCTACTTCATGAGGATTACTGAAATAAAAAATGATCTTCTATCCATTGGAGAAGTTATTGTTGACAGGGAGCTCACTTGTATTACCCTTGGAGGTCTCCCTCATGAATGGGATGTGTTCAACACTGCTATCCTCAACAATGATAGGATTCCAGGTTTTGATGAATTATTGACTAGATGTACTCAAGAAGAAGCAAGAATAATGGAGAGAGACATGCCTTCAAATAGGAATGATCCTATTGCATTCTCCACTCATGCTAAAAAGAAGAACAATGCTGGTTCAAAGAAACAAGGTCAGAGAAGACATGGATTCAAAGATGGAAGAAAGGGAAGATGCTTCAATTGCAACAAGTTTGGCCACTATGCTATGGAGTGTCTTAATAAAAGGGATACACCTCGGGATGATGATAACAACAACAATTGCAACAATTTCAAAGGCAATAACAATCGAAGGAATGACAGGTTCAACAACAAAGGAAAGAGGAATGCTCCTGCTACTCAATATGGAAATGGTTGGCCTCCCAAAATATCAAGAAGCTCCAGGAATGATGAATCTAATGTTGTAAATAACAAGCAAGAATAAATTTATCTTATATCTGCCCTCTCTATTGCCTCTTCTTGGGATACCTTAGATAATTGGTTGATTGATAGTGGTGCCTCAAGGCGCTTCACTGGGTATAAGGAGGTTCTTTCAAATTTGATATAAAATGATACAAATTTGGAAATCATTCTTGGAGACAATGCCACCTATCCCATGAAAGGAACTAGGAATGTTACCCTTCAATTGAATCAAGGTAACACCATTCATCTACAAGAAGTACTATATGTACCCGATCTAAAGAAAAACCTTGTATCTATATCAACGATGGAGGACAAAGGATTCAAGGTGGCATTCATTGATGGAAAGGTATGTGTTTGGAAAAGAAATTTCAAAGAAGCATTCACTCTTGGATTCAAGGTTGACAGCCTATATCAAGTTGGAGGAAGTCCACTGGGAGCTATGTCTTGTAACACATCTCTTCAATCCGAATGATGTCACCGAAGGTTTGCTCATCTTCATTATAAGGCTCTATCTGATGCAAGGAAGATGGTGACAAGTATGCCCGAATTTAAAGTAGAACATGAAGGTGCTTGTCAGGGTTGTGCCGAAGGAAAACATACAAGGGGACCATTCCCCTCAAGTGATATTAAGACTACTGACATTTTGCAATTGGTTCATTCTAATCTATCTGGTATGTTGCTCATGACATCTTTGGGAGGATATTTGTATTATGCTATTTTTGTGGATGACTTTTCTCGCAAAACTTGGATTTATTTCTTGAAGATGAAGGACGGAGTGTTCAAATGGTTCCGCTCTTTCAAAGCCTTATCAAATAGGTAAGATGATCAAAATATTGAGGACTGATAATAGAACCGAATATGAATCAAATGAGTTCAATGACTATTGTAGAGATGCTGACATTAAGAGGGAGACTACTACTGCATATACTTTCGAGCAAAATGGTGTTGCTGAAAGGAAGAATCGTTTCATTATAGAAGCCACCCATGCCATGCTTCATGATCAAGGCCTTTGGAAGTTCCTATGGGGATAAGTTGCCAACACGGTCGTGTATGTTCAAAATAGATGCCCTCATCAAGCATTGGACTCTAAAACTCCCGAAGAAGTTTTCACTGGTAAGAAACTTGATGTTTCTCATTTTAGAATTTTTGGTAGCCCCGTGTATTTTCATGTGCCAAAAGAAAAGAGAAGCAAATTGAATGCATCTGGGAAGAAAGGAACATTTTTGGGCTACAGTGAAACTTCAAAGGCATAGAAAATCTATGTGCCTGGTCAAAGAGAAGTGGAAATAAGTCATGATGTCACCTTCGATGAAGATGCTGCCCTTGGGAAGGTTAGAGACCTTCCCATTCCAAGGAAGGGCAAAGAAGAAGATACAAGTAAGCAGGAAGAACCGAAGGATGAGCTGACGCTCGATGTTGAAGGACTGATGGATCCCATTGATCCACCTCCCCATGAGCCCTCATCCTAAAAAAGGAGACCCTCATGGCTTAGGGACACTCTCGAAAATGCCGAGAGACACATTGCACCAAGGGGGACATTTTGTGAAAGTTAGAAGTCAGATAGGTACCAAGGGTACTTAGCTGCCATGAGCACCATTGTTCAAACTGAGCCGAACATTCGAAGAAGTTGTGAAGCACCAAGTTTGGAAGGATGATATGAACAAAGAGTATGAGTCGATTATGAAGAATGATGTCTGGGATGTGGCCCCTAGACCTAAGGACAAATTTGTTGTCACCTCGAAATGGCTCTACAAGTTCAAGCATGGAGCTGATGGAAGTGTTGAAAAGTTCAAGGCCAGGTTTGTTGCTCGAGGCTTCTCTCAAAAGGAAGGTGTGGACTATGATGAGATATTTGCACCAGTTGCTCGATATACCACCATCCGTTCGATCATTGCCCTTGCTGCCTCTCAAGGATGGAATTTACATCAAATGGATGTTAAGACCGCCTTCTTGCATGGCTCACTTAAGGAGGAAGTCTATGTGGAGCAACCTGTGGGGTTCGAAGTTCAAGATTGAGAGACACATGTATGCAGGTTGAAGAAAGCCCTCTATGGGTTGAAGTAAGCTCCCCGAGCTTGGTATGAGAGGATCGGCAACTATCTGATGATGCTGGGTTTTACAAGAGGTGAAGCTGATCCGAACCTTTACTTCAAGGTTGAAATTTACAGTGTTACTTGGGAGTGGGAGCGAAAACGTGTGCAGGGGAGACATTTTCAGAAGCTCCCGGTTTGGGAGTGAATCCCAGAGCGTTTTTTATATAATATATATATTTTTTATATTTTGATACATATATGTCAACAAAAACACGTAGAATGATGAATTAGATATAATCATCTAGAAGTTATAATCTTCATCAACCATGTCCACAAGTTAGTAACATAGTAACATACAACATATTGAGTCTCATGATTCATCAATCTTAAAGTTTCAAGCTTTCAAAATTCAATATATAACATTTATCATCATTGATCACCAAAGTTGTACTTGTAAGCTAAGTGTAACCATTACAACAAATAATATCTAACATGAAATGAAATGTTATAAAATGAAATGAAATGAAACAACTTTCAACTTTCATGAAGCATCATATTCATAATTCATTACTAATGAGTTATAATTGCCAACTTCAAACTTAAATTGTCATATATTGTTTAAAAAAATATCATAATAAATATGAAAGAGTCAATAGTTATAAAAAATACTAGACACTAGAAAAGACAAGTAAATCTATTATCGATTGCTTATGCTTGGGCCTCTTGGCACCACGAGAAATGTCTAATTTTTTAGTCTTGTTGGAAAATCAGGTTCTTTGTCTAAGCATTAATTCCGGAGGTATCTTTGTCATTACCTCTGTATTTGTATAGGGATCTTTGTCATTAATATCACCCTCTAAGCATTAACATAAGATGGAAAAAGCATAGCATGCCAAGTCAAGATTTTGTTTGAGTGATGCGTACATTTCTAGGAGGGTCATGATAGAGGAGTTCGACAACCAATGTCACTAACATCAAGGTACATAGAGGGATTTGTGCTCTTGATTAAATACGAGTTCCATACCCTAATACATGACAAAATTCAAAGGAAACATTGCAATTCCCCAATCCTGAAATCCTGAAAAACTGATAAGTCTGCCGGATTTTGAATGAAATCTAAAATTCTACTTTTTCCATATGAAATCCAATGAGGTCGGAACCACTCTCAAAACTCAAAACTTATTTGTTTCTTTGAAAAAAAATTGCATTTGGAACATTACTGCAAATTTTTTTTTTTGCAAAAAAGCTAAACGCTCTCGAAAAGGCAGGGAGTGTTTTTTCTAGGGAGCATGCTCTCGAGGCGCTCCAGAGCCGCTCCTGCTCGGAACACGAATTGGGAGCGGGAGCGAGAGCGGGGGGGCACTCCCCGCAACCTTGGTTGAAAATGATAGACTTCTCATCTTGGTACTTTATGTGGACGATCTCTTTTTGACAGGTGCAGACCCTCTCATTTATCAATGCAAGAGGGAGTTGGCTTTTGAAATCAAGATGAAGGACCTAAGATTGATGCACTACTTCCTAGGCTCGGAGGTCTGGCAAAAGCCAGGTGAGATTTTTCTTACTCAAGGAAATACATTGTGAAGCTACTTGAAAGATTTGGGATGGTGAATTGTAAGTCTGTGACTACTCCGATGGAACTCAACTTCAAGAAGCTATTCGGAAATGCCGCTGGGCCCGATTTGGGAAATCCTTTTAAGTATCGTCAACTCGTGGGGGCCCTGAAGTTCTTGGTGAACTCTCGTATGGACATATGCTTTCTAGTGAATACATAGAGTCAATTTATGGTCGAGCCTCATCACATACATTGGATTGCTGCCAAGAATCTCTTCAGATATCTTCGGGGCACAATCACCTATGGATTGAGATACACTATCGGGAATTTGAGGCTCCATAGTTACTCTGATGCTTGACTGGGCTGGCAGTGTGGTGGATCGTAAGAGCACATTGAGATGTTGCTTCTCTCTAGGTTCTGCTTCGATATCCTGGATGAGAAAGAAGCAGAAATCGGTTGTTTTGAGCACCGTTGAGGCCGAATACATTGCTGCAAGTATGGCCTCTTGTGAAGCTGTTTGGTTGAGGAAGCTCTTTAGTGAGCTGTTTGGGCATGTGCTAGAGACCACCATGATCTATTGCGACAACCAAAGTGGGATTCGTCTTTTTGAGAATCCCATGTTCCATGACCGCTCTAAGCATATTGATATTAGGTACCATTTTATCCAGAATATGGTACAACGGGGAGCAATAAGGCTCCATCACATTGGGATTGATGAGCAGGTCGCAAATATTCTTACAAAGCCCATGGGGAAGGTCAAATTCTTAACCTTTCGTGAGAGACTTGGAGTTGCGGAAAGACCCTCTTATGAGGGTCTCGTTTGAATTGGATATTGAGCTTTGGGAGCTCTAGGGGGCTTGGGGTACTTCTTGGAGCTATGAGCGACCATAGGGTGAGTGGTTCACCTTCCCTTGTGATACCCCATGATGGTTGATATATGCATAAGATGAGTGGTTCACCTTCTCCTATCGATACATCTTACCCATGCAGTTTGGGACTCATGGGAAGAACCTCTCATCTGGCTAATGAGTTGGGAAATGAGGATAGGGACCATAGCATTATTGATGGACGCATCGTGTACTGCCGTACTCCCTATTCTAGGATGTTTGATATTGATCCAGGATCAATTGAGACTGACTTCGGGTGAGTGGAGAGTGGCAAGGTCTTGTGACTCACACTCGATCATTTCTTCTTCATTATTTCATCATGGTTCAACAGAGATGGTACAAATTGACGAATGATTTAGCAGGGGGATTTCTCCCTAGTTGAGAGGGAGTGTTAAAATTGGCAACTAGGGCCAAACTCCACCTTGGACAACTCATGATGGAGATGATATTTTTATTGGATTCCTCTTTCCGAGAGGTGCAAGATTGATCTAAAGATCATCTTGTTTGGATGAGCAGAAGTTAAATTTTGAATTTAATTCTTACAAGTGCAAATTGTTAAGGTCGGCTAGAAGTCTAATGTAGGCTTATGATGCCCCAATAGATGTGTCTCCACCCCTCAATCGAATTGTATAAATAAGAGACATTCTCCTCATTTGGATCATCACTCAATACATGTTTCTCTCTCCTCTCCTCATTGGTTCGTACAACAAAGGAGAAACTCTTCTCTCTTCTCACGTTGACCGAAAATTTCAGGCAAAATCGCAGGACTGTTTTTGGGCTATTTGCAGGGGTGTTGACCAGTGTTGACTGAGGGTCAAGTCATCTACTTTGACTGTAGTTTTCAAGCAGTTATTTCGATCTTTTGAGGCTGCATCTCTTGGCACAAAAACCGAGGCAATTGGAGCAAGTTGACTTGCGTTGACCACATAACTTTTGACCACAATGTTGACTCTATGTTGACCAATTTTGACTGAGATTTTCAGGACTATTTTGGGTTGATTTTGACTAACTTTGGAGGCTGAGTTGACTGGGTTTGACTGAGCTCATTTGGAGGAGACTTTCTGTTGGTTTGACCAGCGTTGACTTTTTGGTTAGGGCATCTTGTTGATTGCTACATGGCTAGACTGTTTTGACAGTGATTGGGCAAGTAAATTTTGTATGATGTACTCTCTAGCTGTGTTGAACTTTTGAAGAATAATAAGAAGATTTGATCAAAGGGTTTTCCCCACATTTAGGTTTTTCCCTGGCATCCGCCAAATATTGTGTCCTCTTGTCTTGGCTTGTTTTCTGCTTATTGTTTATGTTCTATCTGCATTTACTATCAATGTTAAAGTGATTGCTAATCTGGAAATTGATATTGGGCTAATAAGAAAAATTGAAGTAAATTGCTTTAAAGCATAGAACATATCATTATTATCTAAAATTAACAAAAACTAATGAAAATTAACAATCATAAACATAAAACTCAAAGGGAGGAGAAGAATAGGTTGGTGTTTATGCAAGTAATACAACAATTTAACAATAGAAGAAGGCTTCTTTCTCATATGTACTGTCACACACTGCCTTGGCTGCAAGCAATGAGTCATTATTTTCAATCAATCTTTTATTTGTAGGGCCTATTTAAGATACTTTTTTAGTGTTCAATGTATCTTACTTCAAAGAATTCCTTTTTATAAGACCCTTATTTGCTTGTTTTCATCTTATACTCTTGCCTCTATGACTGGATGTTTGCCCCTTTGTTTCTAATGCATTTTTGGGGATCAATTTTGGAGGAGGGTCCTTAATTCCTATGCTTGTTCACTTTTGTTGCAGTCTTGGTTTCCTCTAGTTGTTCCTTTGAATTTTCATCAGCCTTTGTATGAGAATGACTTTGATCTTTCTAGGATTTGAGCACTAGGAATCGCTGATTCCTCTTTTTCCAAGGCCACCCTTTAATTGGGAAGGAGTGCAATTCCCAACGATCCTCTTTTGCCTCTGGTACCTGCCGTCTCTTGATTTGTCTGAACAGACTTATCCAATTGTGGTTACTATAATCATTGTTCTTTGGGTCCTACCTCCAATTGCTATGTGTTCTTTCCCTTAGCATTTCTCTTCTATGTTTCTATCTAAGTCACCTGACACGGGGACACATGACATGTAGGACACAAAGATTCGAGTGTCCGACACAGGCACGTTGACCCCCTAGAACAGGACACATTATATATATATATATAGATATATTAAAAATTAGAAATTTCTTACACAAATTCTCATTCATGATACAATTTCGGACATAGATCTAGATTCTACATTGTAAATTTAAAATTTGTAAGTTTTACAAAGTAATATTATGCATACAAATACAGTTGTGACAGATTCATCAATGATCCAATAAGAGAAACACTGGAAACTTCAAACTGCAGTTTTCTCATTAAGTCATCAAAATCAAAATGTGTTACATAAGTAGTAGTAATGTCAATGGCAAATAGAAATAGCAAATACAAAACAACTACAAGTCTCAAATTTCAGGCAGTAGGTAGCTCATGAGTCATCAATCATCATCATCAAAATCAACATCACTGTCATCATCATGGTCACCATTGCTCTCCTCTGTTGCATCCTCCTCCTCTGTATACAATGTCACCTTTGCATCTGCTGGTGTGGAGGATGACCCCTCAACAATATCACCATCATCAAAAGTGACAGACTCTAGCATTGGCTCATTAAGATCCAAGTTGGCCAATGCCAACTCAACACTGCTGTCCAAACCCATATTGTTAAAAAAGACATCCTGCATCTTTGTCTTTCCCTTTAACCACTCATCCCTCTGCCTGTAAATAAGACGAATGTTGGTGTGCACTTACACCATTGTCTCTGCCCTGGACTGCTCAAGCCTACTCTTCTTGACACTATACAAATTCCCATATGTGCTCCAATCCCTCTTGCAACATGAGGATGAAGTCAACTGAGATAGGTGTCTCATGGCTAACTCCTGTAGAGGAGGGCTTATTGCCTCATGAGTTTCCCACCAAGAATAGGGCTTCTTAGCCCCCTTGTCTCTAATTACATCATATCTTGCAAATCGACCAGTGCCAGTGGAAAACTCTGCAAAGGCATCCTCCACCTCACCAAGGGATGCTCTATCCTGAAAAATCTGTCTCAATGCATCCATCCTCCCCAGTGAAATTTCACCATCCATGTGAGGAGGGAATCTGCAGGAAGGTCCACCATTCAACCACTCATCGCTATATTATTTTGGGTTCAATGAGTGAGCCAAACAATGCAAAGGTGTGCAATTCTTGTCCCATATGTTGACAAGAATATCTTGTATGGTGGTGTAGAAGGCCTTTGATGATGTCTCATACTCGGGGCACTCACTTTGTAAAATAATGGTCCTCACAGATTCAATCATGGAATCCCATCCCTCATAAACCTCTCCTAGGATGGGTTGGTCTGTATCTGCAAATCGTAGCAAAGCAATGATAGGGTCTATGATCTTAATAAGTAGATCTATCCTCTCCCACCAACCATCATCTAACATTGTGTCCTTCACTCTTTTTGAGGCTGCTTGATTTGTCTTTCTTCAAAAAGACCAAAACTCTGAAATAACCATGGCCCCAAGAGCGGTCTTGACCTCCCTCAACCTCTTCAACATGATAAATGAAGAGGCAAATCGTGTATTTGCAATCTTCAACAATGATAGATTGGTGTACTCCTTGTAGATTGTGAGGGCATTTGTATGATTTTGTACGAAGTTGCAGATATGTCGTGCATCCTCAATAATACTTCCAATCCAAAGCACATCAGAAGCAATAAATTTAAGTGCTAAATTCAAGGAATGGACAATGTAAGGTGTCCAAAATACTTTTGGATATTTAGCTTCCACAATCATGCTAGCAACCTTGCAAATAGGTGCATTATCTGTAATGATTTGCACACAAGAATAAACACCTACATCTTCAATAACTTTAATGAACAACACACCCATATATTGTGCATCCTTGTATTGTCTAAGTGCATCCATTGATTTCAAGAAAACTGGTCCATTCAAGAAGATATGTTGGGAATCATGATTGTCGTTAGACCAAAACCCGCAGGTATTAGTCAACGATCACATCGCTAGAGATAAGGATCCACAAGAGGTGGTTAGTCCATGTCGCGAAACACACGGGGAGCGTTGGTTTATTCAATGTCCAACTATCTCCCCCAATGCAAGTCGGATGTGTATTGAACTTGTGACCTACACTCTGATACCACTTGTTGGGAATCACGATTGCCGTTAGACCAAAACCCGCAGGTGTTAGTCAACAATCACATCGCCAGAGATAAGGATCCACAAGAGTCAGTTAGTCCATGTCGCAAAACACATGGGGAGCGTTGGTTTATCCAATGTCCAACAAGACACCATGAAGTGGATGAGTGGGTGGCATGCTGGATCTGTCCATCCATCATAAACAATACTAACCCCAGATGTTGGCCATGTTGATTTAATAGGCTCAAGCATTTTGTCCATCTCTTTCTTTGCGTTAGTCAATAATGTGGTTCTAAGTTTCTTTCACCCAAGAGGCACATACCATGATGGAGCCCCTTAACTTAGAGCTTGACACATCTCAATAAATAAAGGTGAGCATGCAACATTAAAGGATATGAAGTTTTGATAGAAAAAAAGCAATGGTGAGATCAAGCTCTCCTCGTTTCTCTTTCTGAAAAATCTTGTCCATTGGACCAAGCGCGACTGCCTTTCTTTTTGTTGCTTGACCCACACTCCCACCAAAACTATCAAATGGAAATTTGTTGCTGCTTTTTCTTAAGAATGGAATGGGATCATCATTCTTGTTTTTTTAGATGATGCAATCACCCTTGCCATACCAACATTGGACTCTTTTTCCATTTCTTTCCTCCTAGCTAAAGACACTTGTGTACATGTTGCAATTCTACAACTTTACAAGGCCAACAAATGAGCTTTCACACTGTAGTAAGTGCTCATGAAATGATTGTTGCAATAGTTGCATTTTCAAGCAACATTGTCTTCTCCCTTCAACTTGTTGCCTGGCATTTGCTCTCTTGTGACATACTTCCAGAAGGTATATTTGTTTTCTTGAGCCTACTGTCTTTCTAAATTAATTCTTCCCCAACATTTGAAGCTACTGTTGTGTTCAATTATGGTATGTTCTATGCTTAAGAGCAATTTACTTCAAATCTTCTTATTAGCCTAATATCAATTTTTAGTATTGCAAATGATAGTAAAATGCAGATAGAATATAAATGTAAACAACAAAAGACAAGCCAAGACAAGAGACACAAGATTTGGCACCAGCTAGGGACAAACCCCAATGCGGGGAAACCCTTTGATTAATTCTTCTATATTCTTCAATAATTCAGCAGAGAGAGAGAGATAGTACAATATCACAAATATGTGATTTTACAATGACCGCAGTACAATCCTAATCAACAAGGTCAAGCTGGTCAAACAACTCCCAAATGACCTCAGGTCAACGTAGGAGAACTCGACCTTCAACAACAATAATGGGCAGCCCAAAACAGTCAACAAAATGTGGTCAAGCAACAATCAACGCTTCAACAAATTTGCAGTCAACCCTAACCAGTCAACATTGGTCAAAACTGTGGTCAAACAGAGGTCAACGTTTGCTGATCTGAAATACGGCTTGATGGTAGAGGCTCCCCACACTAATCCGCAGTCGAAGATGCCCTCATGTTGGTCAACGCAGTCCTCCAAAACCTCAGTCAACCTAAGTCAACGCTGTTGTACCTTGCTACGTCCTCCTGCACCCAAGTCAATGCTGCTGTACCTTGCTGCGTCCTCCTGCACCCAAGTCAATGTTGCTGCTCCTTACTGCGTCCTCCTTCTTCCCACGTGAGAGAGAGATGCTCCTCCTACGCATACCCAAGAGACTAGGAGAGAGAGGAATGAGATGGTGAGATGAGTGTGATAATGCCTCAAGGTCTCCTCTTCTTATATGCCACGATGAGGATAAGATGGGGGTGTAAAATGCTATTTTACTTGCTGGCCGACCTTGACAAATTGTCAAGAAATACAAATAAATTCATATCTCCATGAATACATGTCAGAATAGGATGATTGTTAGATTAATCCTACACCTCTCGATGAGAGGAATCCAAGAAAAATATCAACTGCCATAAATAAGGTGACCCACATGGTGTTTGGCTCTAGTTGCCAATTTTAACACTCCCTCTCAACTAGGGAAAACTCCATCTGCTAATCCATATGTCTGTCTGTACTATTTTTGCCTTGAAATGCACTGCCCTGGACTGCTTTGCTGAACTATGAAGAAGAATAAATGATCAAGAATGTATCATACCATCCTCTACTGGCCTGAAGTCAATCCCAATGAAGAGAGTGTGTCATACCACTCTTACTGATCCGAAATCAGTTCCAAATAAAGAGTGTCTCATACCATTCTTACTGACCTAAAGTCAATTCCAAAAGAGAGTGAGTTATATCACTCTTACTGACTCGAAGTCAGTTCCAATTGATCCCAAAGCAATGTCGTCCTAGCATAGGGAGTATGGTAGATACACGATGCGTCCATCGGTACTACTATGGTCCCTATCCTCATTTCCCTACTCATTGGCCAGATGAGAGGTACTTCCCATGAGTCCCAGACTGCATGGGTAGGATGTCTCGGCAGGAGAAGGATGAACCACTCATCTTGCCTACATGTCGCCACGGGTTATCACAGGGGAACACTGAATCATTCACCCTATACGTAGCGCACCACTAGGGGAGGATGAGTCACCCTATGGTCGCTCGTCGCTCCAAGAAGTACTCCAAGCCCTCCGGAGCTCCCAGAGCTCAATGTATGCATCATACAAAACCCTCATAAAAGGGTCTCTCCACGATTCCTAGTCGTTCTTGGAAAGTCAAGAATTTGACCTTTCCCAGGGGGTTCGTTAGAATGTTGGCGACTTGCTCATCAGTCCCAATATGATGGAGCCTTATTGCTCCTCATTGTACCATATCTCGGATAAAGTGGTACCTGATATCGATGTGCTTGGAGCGATCATGAAATACGAGATTCTCTGATAAACGAATCCCACTTTGGTTGTCACAGAGGATCACGGTAGTATCCAATGCATGACCAAACAAATCACTAAAGAGATTCCACAACCAAACAACTTCACAGGATCCCATACTCGCAGCAATGTACTCGGCCTCAATGGTGCTCAAAGCCACCAACTTCTGCTTCCTGCTCATCTAGGAAATCGAAGCGGAACGCAAAGAGAAACAACACCCAAAAGTGCTCTTTCGGTCCACCACAATGCCTGCCCAATCAACATCGGAATAACCATGCAGCCTCACATCTTTGACAATGTATCTCAGTCCATGAGTGATTGTGCCCCGAAGATATCTCAGTAGATTCTTAGCACCAATCCAATGTGAGTGATGAGGCTCAACTATATATTGGCTCAACGTGTTGATTGCAAAACATATATTGTAACGGGAGTTCACTAAGAACATCAATGCTCCTATGAGTTGACGATACTCAGAAGCATTTCCCAAAATAGGTCCGGTAGCACTACTGCATAACTTCTTGAAGTTAAGCTCCAGCGGGGTAGTCACAGGCTTGTAGTCTACCATACCAAATCTCTCCAATATCTTCACCACGTATTTTCCTTGAGATAGGAAAATTTCTCCTGGCTTTTGGTAGACCTCCATCCCTAGGAAATAGTGCATCAGTCCTAGGCCCTTCATCTCAACTTCGGAAGCCAACTCCCTCTTACATTTGTGAATGAGAGGGTCTGCACCTGTCAGAAAGAGGTCGTCAACGCACAACACCAGTATGAGAGGCTTATCATCTTCAACCTTAAAGTAAAGGTTCGGATCGGATTCACTTCTAGTGAATCCCAACTTCATCAAGTAGTTATCGATCCTCTAATACCAAGCTCGGGGTGCTTGCTTCAACCCATAGAGAGCTTTCTTCAACCTGCATATGTGAGATTCCCGATTATGAATCTCAAACCCCTCATGTTGTTCCACATAGACTTCCTCTTTAATCAAACCATGCAAGAACGTGGTCTTGACATCCATTTGATGTAGGTTCCATCCTTGCGACGCAACAAGGGCTATGATCGAGCGGATGGTGGTGTATCAGGCAACAGGTGCAAATATCTCATCATAATCTACACCTTCCTTTTGAGAGAAGCATCGACCAATAAAGCTAGCCTTATACTTTTCAGCACTCCCATCAACTCCATGCTTGATTTTGTAAAGCCAGTTCGAGGTGACAACTGTTTTGTCTTGGGGTCTGGGTACCACATCCCAGACATCATTCTTCATGATGGAGTCGCATTCTTCATTCATAGCCTCCTTCCATACTTTATGCTTCACGACTTCTTCGAACGATGAAGGCTCATTTTGAATGATGGTGCTCATAATGGTCAAGTATCCCTGATACCTGGTCGGCTTCTTACTTTCACAGAAAGTCCCTCTGGGTGCAATATATCTCTCGACATCTTCAAGAGTCCCCTTAAGCCATGAGGGCCTCTTCCTAGAAGAGGAAGGCTCTTGCAGATTGGGCTCAATCGGATCCATAGGTTTTTCCACATCGGGCATCGTCTCATCTTCCTTCTCATCTGACTCCTGGTGTTAGCTTCTTTATCTTTCCTAAGAATAAGAAGATTGTCAACCTTGCTAAGAGCCATATCTTCATCAAAGGTGACATCATGACTTATCTGGGCTTCCCTTTGACCAGCCACATAGATTCTATAGCCCTTAGAATTTTCGCTATAGCCCACAAGATTCCCTTCTTTCCAGATGCACCCAATTTGCTTCTTTTCTCTTTCGACACATGAAAATATACGAGACTTCCAAAAATTCTAAAATGAGAGACATCAGGTTTCTTACCAGTGAACATTTCTTCGGGAGCCTTGGAATCCAATGCTTGATGAGGGCATCGGTTTTGAACATATATGGCGATATTTGCAGCTTCGGCCCATAGAAACTTTGGAAGCCTTTGATCATGGAGCATGGAACGAACAACTTCCAAAATCGTACAGTTCTTCCTTTCAGCCACACCATTCTGCTCAGGAGTGTATGGTGTTGTGGTCTCCCTCTTAATGCCAACTTCTTTGCAAAAGTCATGGAACTCATTGGATTCATACTGGATGTGTGCTGTAACGCTGAGTTGTGCCACTGAAATTACCTTTTACTCTAGTAATTCACAGAGTTTATCCCAACGTTGTTCACTTGGGATATTCATCTTCATTAACTTCCTGTATACTTTGTTGACTTCAGGGTACCTGACAAATGTTGGCCGGGTGATGAACAAATTCAGAATTGCATACTGAATGTCAAGATCATATGATAGTGCTTCTAGGAACGCCTTCCTTGTCATGCTGAGTCTTCCGGCTATAACCTTTGAGCTATCTCTTGCCTTGTTCATAATCTTCTCATTGTAATCTAGTGATGTGCTGAGCTTGTCGTTAATCACTAACAGGTTTGGAAGTCCTTTCTTGTAGAGAGGCTCCAGCTTGGAAAAGAATCTCTGTATACTTGTGTTTATGTTTTGACCCTTCTCTTCAAGCTATCTCGTCAGATTCCTTTTAGTCAACACCTTTTTGACTTCCAAAATTGTTTCAGTCTTGTCTTCAATTTCTAATTCTTCCAATTCTTGACTACTCTTGGAATTTAGAAATTTGATAAGCTTCAGTGACTTCATTTTGTTTATCTCCTAGTTGCTTTCTAACCTGTTCAATGGCTTCATTCGACCTTTCAATAAGTTCTTGTTGTTAAAAAATTATTTGGATTGAAGGCCAAATTTCTCCTATGTCTTCATTAATCCTTTTTCAGATATTTTTCTTCACCTGTGCCAATGTAGTGCCCATGGCACAATCTTTTCCATTTTCTGTAGTCTTTGGGACAATGTCTGGGACTTCTGTGTTTCTGTCAAGTAGGCATTTTCAAACCTTGTACTCTGCTCTTGTAAAACCTTTATCTCCAACTTCAGCTTCTTTAGCTCTTCTTCCTGTATTGACATATTTTCCATAGATTGAGCTTTCACCGAGTCATCCACAACTAGTGTGGGAAGTACTGTTGAGGATGATGTTCCTGCTGTAGTGGTTGCTGTAGGTACACCTATTTGCAATAAAGATGCAATAGGAACTGCATCTAGAGGAACAACTGCCAGTTGTGAATTCTTTTCCTTTTCCTTTATTAGCTTATCCATTTTTGCTTTCATTGCTTTGATCTGGGCACCTTGCTCCACTAGAAGTTTTAGCATCTCTTCCTTTTGTAACTCTGTCTCTCCAAGTTCCTTGGCCTTGGGGTCTTCTGTTGCTGGCAGCTTCAATTGCTTCTTTAATGCTGCAATGTCAACATTCTTTTTCCTGATTATTTCCTATGTAGATTTTGAATTGTCTGGATCAAGGCTTGCTTTGACCACCATTTCTTCCAAGTATTTGATTCTGGTATCTTTGGCAAGTGAGGATATTTTCTCCAATTTGAGTTGAGATTGCACATTATTTAGAATAAGCTGTAGTTTTGAGGCAGTGATAGCAGTCTATGTGAAAGTAGAATACACCATCTCTCCTACGCCTGCCTGTGCATATCTATTTGATCCAAAGGATGGACATCCTTTGCCTCAAATTCAAAAGTGGTCTGTTTGAAATTTGCTGCTGACTTTGGTTGAGAGACCTGGGCCTGCAAGAATGCCATACACATTCTTCCTTTCTCTGTATCATATGCTGAGATGAATCTGTGCTGAATGGAGGAGGATTGCTTTCTGAACTGAGCCGATATGTTATCATGAATGGCCTCGTTCCTCTGCTTAATTTCCTTGTATCTTTGAAAAATGCCTAACTGTCTCTAATTTGTAGATGTTTCTGCAGTCTGAGGGACAGTAGCTGGAATATCTTTTGTATCTGAGGAAGATGATGGAGATTTTGTAGTACCACTGTCCAGCTTGAAAGTCTTCAAACCTGAGAGCACAATAGTGCCTTGTGTGTTGTCCAGTGATGGAAATTCTATTTTAGAACTAGAGCCTGCTTTAGTATATATTTTAAATTCCTTGGCTGAGACTTTGGTGACTGGAGAATCATCCTCTCTTGCTCTCTTATCTGTTTTCTCTTTGGGTATGGGAGTCTTTGATGCTGTGCTAGAAAGTACTTGCTCCTCAGCCTCCTGCAATATATTTTCCACCCAAATGTGTTGGTTCATATACTTTTCTATTTCAGGCCTCTGAGTGTGCACATATGGTGTAGCCTTTTGTTCCACTCTCAACTTGGAAATTACCCCAAAGGGGTCATAAGACCAAGTGAAACTGAGAGGGAAGTTCATTTGTTTCAGCAGGAGATCTGCCTCCTCTCCTGTTGCTCTATTGTTGCAGATGAAGTGTCCTACTTGTGTCTTGATTTGGAACTGCGATTTCTTCTTAGCTGCCACAAAATGGATGTTATCTGAATGAATTATTAGCCTGATGTATTCCAAGGCAAATATTCTCATTCGCAAATATTTGGGTAGTTTGTGTGGTGGCAACTCTGAACCATACACTCTAATCTATGTGAATGATTGGTAAAGGTACCAATCCCCTGTTTTGACCTGTTCACTGAGCTATAGAACCTTCTGAATTTCTTCACGGATCCTTGGAATTTGCTGGCCACTTAACAAACAAGTGGATGGATATACATTTTGGTCTATGAACTTCGAGAAGCTATATTCCTGTGATTGTTTTATGACTAAGGAAGTCCAGAAAACAACTGACTGTGGCTCGCCTTGCTGATCAAATTTATTCCCTGAGAATGGAAACTTATCTGTTTGGAAAAACATAAACATATACATAAGAATTGATGAATATCTGAACATTCCTTCAGTTAAAAACAGAAGGAATTGTTCATGAATTACATTTGATAAGAAATTATCATAGTCAAAAGTGACTGATGGTCCTTCTTCTGAAGAAAGGGTGGACAGAAAGCCTAGAATAGGCTCATCTACCCACTCATTTGAATAGTAACCAAGAATGGAAGACAAAACAAAAATAATTTGTCTTGTCCTTTGAGGGAACATAGAAGAGGGATACAGGAGATTTTTCTTAGGGAGTTGAGAGTTTTTAGGGAGGAAGATTTCAAAGAGGGCAACTCTTTGGGGGAAAGTTAACTTCTGGTAAATTTCTCTGAGAGCTTCAATGGAGAAAGGGGAGAGGGAATCACAATGGGGAACCTGCAGCATTTGATTAATACTGTCAGCTGTGATAGTGAAGAGAATTTCACCATATGGGGAGATAATTGCCCTCTTGCTTGAAAGGTAAGAGGCTTGGCATCTTAGAAAGAAATCTGGAAAATGATAGGATTGGGGAACAACAAACAGAGGGAGTTTGGATTTCCAAAGGCGTATCTCATCAGATTGGTCAAAGAAATTGTCCCGAAACCAGCAGCGCAATTCGAACAAGTTGAATTCACACTGTGTTTTGACAATTTTGTAATCTTAGTTTGCAAGTGGGGTATGTTCTAAGTCGATAGGGGGAGTGAGCATCAGATTGATTACGAGGGCAGTTTTAGGTGCCATCGTGGTTGCAAAATGGAGAATTGAAGACTGTAACAACAGGAAATTGTTGTGTCCAATAATGGCGGGAATTTAGAGTGACAGACCTCTGTCAATTTATGAATGATAGGCAACGGAAATGCTGCGGCAAGATTAGAGCATAGAGGGGCGGGAGCACTATTGAATGAGCGAGGAAAGAAAAGTATAATTGCAGTGGTGAATTTCATATTTATTTGCTGTGAACTAGCCTTAACAGTTGGATTAACGGTCTTTTTAGGGCATTAACTCCTGTAATGGCGTGGGCAAACAGATAGGGGATTTATGGAGGTTACAACGGTCTCAGACGTGGCAACTAACCGTTGGCGGATGAGTGGAGCAAAACCGTTGGCGGGAGTGATGGGGGTAGGGTGAGGTGGCGTGACGGGAGTGGCAGCAGCGAAGGGACGTGGAGACGACGTATGGCAGGAAATCGAGGTAGACGGGATTGGAATACCACTTTCGGAGGGGGGGCAGTGGTATTCAGTTTATGCGAGGTTCGAAATCCCTTGGTGGCGACACGTCAGGGGGCGGTAAACTGCTTTTCAGACCCCCCTGTTAAGCGTTATCACTTCAGGGGGGTCCGAAAATGTTGTGGGCCATTGGATTTATGCGGTGAATGATCGGGTGGTCATGAAGTGTGGGGAGGTTAACACTTGAGGGCCCCACCATATGTTTCGGGCGCATGAACATAATCCAATGTCCAAAACTTTGGATAAGGGAATACTTCATACTCATTACATAAAAATCTTCATTTTCCTATTCTAATGCTATCTGAAAGCAAATGTGGGTGCATTTGAGTATGCAAACCCCTTCAATTTTTATTCTAAGGGATAAAGACTATTTATTTCAACCAATAGACTAATCTAATCGACTAAATTAATCTAGATTTTTTTTCCAAGGAAAAATCGTAATCTTTCATTATATGGTGAAAATTACGTGTAGTAAACGCTGTTTCAGCGTATGCTAATTCTTCGTGAATTTTAAAAATCTATGGTCTTTTCTGTACATGTCTCTGTCATATCCATAAAATCATCACGCAGGATGATGCTATATCAAAATGTCAAAAAACACCACTTAAGGTGTATGTATAGTAGGCAAAATATATATACTTGCATCTCATAGGATGCTGCTCATAAGTTGCTAGAGTTCTATTTAACAGCTTATATACATTACATAATATAACAAAAAATCAATGGTCGTCCACCCGAGGGTAAACTTGATCTATGTAGGGCCTGTGGAAGTATTGATAATGATTATTGCCCCTTTGTTCGTTGATTATCCACTGTCCTGTTGGAAGGTGCGTGGCCTCCTTGGATAAACTGTCGGCACAATGATTGTGTTCCCTGTAAATATGACAAACAATAATGGAGTTAAATTGTGCTTTGAGGTGCATTACTTCATCCAATATATTTAAGAGTGTGTGTGCATGGCATCTAGATTTCAGATTGATCCAATTAATGATAATTTTTGAATCTCCAAATATCTGTAACTCTCTGCAGTCATGATTTAATGCAAAATGCATAAGGTGTCTGATGGATATGAATTCAGCAAAATTGTTTGTGCCCATGCCTAAGCCCATCTTCACTTTGTAATGATGATTCGCTGTTATATTAAGAGAGAACCCCCTGCCACATCCATGCAGTTGAGTGACTCCATCAAAGAAGGCCCATGGAATAGATTGATCAATTGGGTCCAGGTCGGCGGGTCTGCGGGTGCGAGGAGGGGTGATGGTCGACAATTCATGGTAAGCAATGATAATTTTGGAGGTGACCGATTGCCAGCAAATCGATCCATTCTCAAATATCATTTTATTTCTCGCCAGCCAGATTGCCCAGCTAATGATAAGGGGAAGGCACACACGATTTGATCCAGAGTGTGCCTGATACCAATTCTCCCATGCTTTAGAGATGGTTTCATTTTCCCATTTACTCACAATACCGAGCTTCTCTGTTACTGTCTTCCATATCTGATTAGTGACTTTACATGCAAGGAAGAGATGTGTAGTCGATTCCGATTGCTGTTTACATAGGATGCACCAGGTGGGGCCATGTATAGATCTGTGCATGAGTGCGTCCCCGGTCGGGATCTTGTTCCGGAGTAAACACCAAAAAAAGAGTTTAGTTTTGGGAGGGTATTTTAATTTCCAGATGTTCGCCCACCAATTCTGCATAATTTCCAGCTTTTTGTTCTCAATCAAAACCAGATATCCTTCCTTTGGGGTATAAAAACCGTGATCTGCCTTATCCCACATAAGTTCGTCTGGTCCTTCTTTGATAGGTATATGTGACTCAATGCATTAGTGAAGTCCTTCCAGATTTGATGCCATTCCGGAGGCAGGTTTAATTGTGCTGTTGTTTTCCATGCTTGCGAAAATATGGAAATATTCCCCTGGTCTGCAATGTGGCCTATGACTTTAATGTTCTGCAGCTCCAGAATTTGGACGAGCTCGCGTGGGAGATAACACCTCCCGCCCCTCCTGTCCAAGGATCTATACCAATTTGAGCCCTGGATCCGTCGTTTATTCTCCAAGTTAAGTGACTCCGGATGAGAGGCAGAGAAGACAATAACGCTTTCCATACAGTAGATATACCTGTTCTGTTCCATCCAGGGAATCGGATCCAGTCCATGAGGTGTAGCGGCCAGATGTACTTGTGGTACGAGATAGTTGTCCAAAGATTTTTCTTTGTGAGCAAAGTCCATCCCAATTTCGCGGCCAGAGCGTGAGCAAAATGAGTGAGGTTCTTCAAGCCCCATCCTCCCCACTTCTTTGGCAGTGAGATGCTATCCCAACTGACCCAAGCAAAAACTCTTTTATCCTGTTTCTCGTTCCAGAGATATTTGCAGCAAATTTGCTTGAGGCGAGTGGGGATGCCTTTGGGAATCCAGGCTATAAGGCCATCCAGAAGACAGGAGTGGCTTCCAAAACTGATTTAATGAGAACTAACCTCCCTGCTCTTGATAGGAAGCGATGGCTCCAATGAGATATCCGATTTTCAAATTTTGTGATTAGCCAAATCCAATCCGTAATCTTATGTCTCGTCGGTTTGATCCAGTAACCCAGATATTTGAACCCTTGTTCCAATGGATGGGGATTATATGGGAAACACTGTACTGCTAGTTCGGATTCTTGTGCGGATGTAAAGACTTGGGAGATAGTTGATTTTGCATGGTTGGCCATCATGCCAGTTGCCTTGGAGATAGAGGCAAGAATCTTGTCAAAGGCAATCGAGTCCCTTATGCTTCCATCCAAAAATATGATAACATCATATACAAATAGGAGGTGTGTTAAGAAACACTGTTCCGTGATCTTTAAACCTGTTAATCTGCCATTTTGTTTTTCATAATTGATGAGTCTGCTCAGTCCTTCCATAACAAGAAGGAAAAGAAGCGGGGAGAGAGGGCATCCTTGTCTGAGACCCCTTTCAGCATGAAAAAAAGGGGGTGGCGGAGCCATTAATGAGCAGATTGAAGGTGGGAGAGGTGATACATGCCATTATCCAGTTAGTGAAAGGCAGAGGAAAGCCCAGATGGATAAGCAACATTTTGATATAAGTCCAGTCCACCTGATCGAAAGCCTTCGCCAGGTCTATCTTAAGAATGATGCCTTTCAGACGACGAGCTCAGATGGAATGTATGGCTTCCTGTGCAGAACCAATTGCTTCATGTATTTGGCGATCTTCTAGAAAAGCAAATTGTTCAGGGAGGATGCACTGGGAAAGAATAGGTCTGATATGATTGGCAATGATCTTCGAAATAATCTTGTAGAGACAATTGCAGAGAGAAATAGGGCGGAATTCATCAAATGAGCCAGGGGAATCATTCTTGGGTATGAGGGCTATAAAGGTGGTATTGATAGCATTGTTCATCCATCCTGTTGAGCGGCATTCCTCTATGACCTGGAGGAGGTCCACGGCCATGAAGTCATAGAACGCCGAATAGAACTCAATAGGCCACCCATCTGGTCCTGAGCTTTTATCCTTTTTGAACCACTTTAGTATCCCTTCCAGTTCCTCCAGAGTAACTGGCGCGTTTAGTTCATTTGCTTCTTCTGCTCCTACATACCGGGGGAAGAGACCAGCCACATGAATAATGTCTGCCAGGTTGACATCTTGAGGTGCTCTGAATAGGTTCTGAAAGTGTGATGTACCCAATCTGGAGAGCTTTTGGAAATTGTCTGCCGATTCACCATTGGGAAGGGGCAGCTTCCAGATCGTATTGGAGACCTTCCTTCCTTTTGCGTAATTCTGGAAGAATCTGGTATTGTCATCTCCTGCCTACAACCAAACAGCCCTGCTCTTCAATCTCCATACCTCCTCCCTTTCCTTTAGAATCTTGTCTTTTTGGATCTCTAGCTCTATCACTCTGTTTTTCCCTTCTGCTATGGAGAAACCAAGATTCTTGTCGTCTAGCAGAGTTTCCAACTCTGATTCTATGTCCAGAATCTTCTGATCCTCTTTGACCTTCTTCTCTTTGGCCCAGATCTTGGTAATTTGTTTAAGCTTCGAAAGATTGTGACAGAAACCTTCTGCAGTCGTCCTATGATTCGATATAGGATGGGACACCCAGTAGTCTTTGATCAGTTTAATATATTCCTCGTCTTGTAGCCAGATGTGATTGAATTTAAAAGGAGCCCTTGGCTTTACTTCAGGTCCCAAAATTTCCAGATATATAGGGGAATGATCGGATTTCCCCCGTGCCCCTACCCATTGTCTGTATCTGGACAGTTTCTGGAGAAGGGGGATCTTGATCAAGAATCTGTCAAGTCTCCTAGCCAGGGCAGCCTCTCCTGTCCTCTGGTTCCTCCAAGTAGGCATCGGCTTGTTCATGGGAATATCAGCCAAATGGTGCAGTTCCAAGATGTCTCTGTAGAAATTGGACGAGGGATTTATCTGAGCGAGCGAACCCCAGGGTTCTCCATAACCAATTGAGAAGTTGAGGTCACCCCCGATGATTAGCTGGTCAATAGATGTCAGGTTTGAGCCCAGAAAATGCTGCCAGAAATCCTCCCTCTGGCATGGACCGTATACATTAATGACCCGCAGGGTCTCCCCTAACTCAGCCGAGAATAAATCCATGCCAATGAATCCACACCCCCCCAGGTAGCAGAAACGTTAATTGTCCGAGGGTTATAGCCAATGGCTAATCCTCCAGCCCTACCAATGGCATCCAGCGCCTGGTGATGGCATCCAGCGCCTGGTGATGGCATCCAGCGCCTGGTGTGTTCAATATCTTCAGTGCTCCCTAAGGTCTCTTGTAGCATAAGGATATCAATAGTATCGCTCTCAACCAACCTTCGCATGGCTAGTTTCTTTGAGGTACTAGCCAGACCTCTGCAGTTAAAGGAGAGGCACTTCATGGAGGAACCCCTCCAGGGGCTTTCCGTGCTCTAAGGACCCCTTCCATTGTAGATTGTTTGCCAGTTACTACCTCGACTCCAACTTTCTGAATAGCTTTGGAAAGATTTGATTTGCGACCCCGGGATGATAGGGCGGAAGGGCCTGGGTAGACCACCCCCAGCCCAGATTGGGAGTCAGAACCCTGAGAGCGCCTCGATCGCAGATTGTAAGGATGAGGCAGAATCTGGCTAGGCGAGGCCTCAACCCTAGAGAAGATTTTGGAGGAATGAATTGATGGATAGGATGGAGCATTGATGGGCGGGGGGGGAGAGATGGTACATGTAGCCAGAGAAACATATACAACCGAAGGATCTACCACAGAATTAGATATTGAAGGAGATATCAAAGGGGGAAAAGAAGATGTACCCGTAATCCGAGCAACCTCCGCAGCCGCAACAGCCCGGGCCCGGGTCAAAGGTGGTGAGGGCATCCTGATCGTTTCTCCAACCTTCTTCGTTGTCCCTCCCGCGCTTTGATCTTTTGGAGACACTGGTCTAGATCGCGAAGCTGAGACAGGGGCTTGAGAGACCGTCACAGGAGCATTTCTTTTATGATTTGAGGGCTGGCCCGTGGGATCCGGTGATTTCGAGAGCAGAGGGCATTCTTTGAATATATGCCCTACCTTATGACACCTCTGACACCGAAACGATACTCCTTCATAATCCAAAATTTGAATCCTGGTGTAATGTCTCCACTTCAGAGTGATCTTTTTTTCCAAGCCCTCCCTTGTGTCCAAATGCACCAGAATTCTTGCTAGTGCCCGGTTCTTTGACTGTACATAAGTCTTATCATATTCCAAATATGTTATGAGGGCATTACCAATCCTGATAAACATTGCTTCAGACCAGAATTGTAGAGGTAGACCGGGTAATCGTACCCAGATAGGTCCTGCTCCAATTTGTTCCCTCTTCAGATCGAATAATGGAGACCAGCGCTTGAGGAGAACTGGGGCCATCTCTATGTGCCAATATTTGGCCAGGATCAGATCAGTGTATTCTGCTCTCGAAAAATGCAGGGAAAACCAACCTCTTGCCAAGCTCTGAACCTCCGACAGCTCATGTAAGATGCCTCCCCATATCTCCTGTACCCAATTCGTGAGTCTGGTCGCAGAGTAAGCCCTTCCTCTCACATGCCCTACGAGTACTCTGTTGGCTCTATCCACCACTTCTCCCATAGGAATGTCTTCGCCAAAGGTGATGGTGAGATCTTTTGAGGACTTCTTCACACACTTTATCTTCCTCTTTCCAGTTCTCGGTGCTGATGTATGCTTCGCTTGAGGATCAGGTCCCGAGTCCTTTAGGTGAGTCGCGGCTTTAGGGTTAATAACAGGAGAGTCAAAGCATCCCGAAGGGAGGAAGTTAGGGTTTGCCGGATCTGGGAGAGGCGCACTTTGGGGAGGCACCGGGTTGAAGGAGGGGAGCGGATCGAAGTCGGGGGAGGGAGGCGAGATAGCGGAGAGTAGGTTGAGCGTGCCAGGGGAAAGAGGAGGGATGGCTAGACCCGGGGTCTCCAGGGAGAGTGAGCCGAAACGCAACAGCGATGAGGAGTATCCAGGGTGAGCATCAGCTAGGGGTATTGACAACTGAGGAAGTGCAGGATCAACAGAGCTAGGGTTAATACCGCGATCGCAGAAAATAGACTGACCTTCATACGGGTCCTGCGAATAATCGATTGCTTCCTCTTCAAACTCCATGTCTTCCATTGACCTAAACCGCCTTCCAAACCGCCAAACAGGAGTTAGTTGCCCGAGATAGGTGGGACGACTGTTGTCCGGTATGAGAAAACAGGGAGATCGCGATCGCCTAATTCCTGATTAACTGCGTAATAACTGCGGATTATTTCAGGCCTGTGTCATGGCAGGTGCTGTAAACCTCGCTCGCCACCTGCCTGCCTGCGGCCACGTCAGAGCCCAGAAACTCATTCCTCCCAATATCTATAATTCATTTTCGACTAAATTAATCTAGATTAAACACTTGGATTAACATTATTCACCTATTTCCACGTATTTACTCTTAACCAAGATTAAACTGTTTGGTTAAGTTATTCACTCTAACCTAATTAACATAGATTGAAAACAACTTGAGCATGATTAAACTGTATGTCTCAAGCCAAAAGGGATTGTGGCATTTTAGACAAGCTGCACACAATTTCACAAATTTATTATTTTACAAAGCCAGAAGGCTAGTAGTGGCACTTAAGCTAGCATCACTTTCATGTTTATTCATTTTTGTGGGGTTCATTTATCATTTCTTTTCTTTTTCTCATTTTTTTCTATTTTTTGTATTTATACCCTCTTTTCATTTTTTATTTTCATTTTTCTATCTTTTTTTGGAAATCATTTGCAAAAAGCTATATTATTTACAATTTGAAATACTAAAAGCAAATAGTCAATGGTCATTGATCCTATAAATTATAGGACCCTAATAGGGTAGATGGAGAATGCACCAGTTGCAGATACTCAGGGATCTAGGCAGTTCGATTTCCCAGTGGCAGATTATTCAACACTGAGATTGAGCCAGTGATCGAGTAGCAAGGGGCAAAGGGGCGACATAGCGATTTTCCAGAGAAGTTTCCAGTTTCGGAGGAGTCAAAAGAGGAGGCCATAATTATTCTCCAGGAGGCTACGCAGGGACTGCACAGTGCCTCAAGAAGGGCAGTTCGATTTAGCTGTGGAGTGGGTTGTTTCAGGTGCCGGATGCTGGGAAGATTTCTAGAAGGCCTCGACAGAGACTTCCAGCCGCAGAGACACGCAGGACGTCTGCTTTAGAGAGAGTTTCGGGCTGAGCGTAGAAGGGATTGCGCAGAGCCAGCACAAATGTTGACACAGTTCATTCCAAGGGTCAGTTTTTGAGCCTAGACTGAGCCAAGATTGCTTGGAAAGGAGGGTGAAATTCCCTCGGATATTTTCCCTGGTATTTCTTTTAGATAGAAACGCCAGTTTGGCGTCATTTCATTGTACTTAGAATTTTTGTGCATAATAATAATAAAACCCTCATTTGCTGCACCGATTTTCTCGCATTAGGTTTTTCTAGGGACGATTGACCAAAAATAATGGTGTCAAAATTTATTGTGGGCGCTAAATCTCTCAGTTTCCAGTTTGCTATTTTTCCGCAGTATTTTTATGGTGAAAATTGCAGTTGTGATTTCATTCGTTGTTTGCCGTAGCAAATAAACTGCATAATTAAATTTATAGTTAGAAGAATAATTTCCAGTTGCTCCAATAGATGAAATTTTCTCATAGACCATGCACCTTAAGCTTAAGGATATCTTCTTCATGGTTAATCAATCTATTGATGTTTGGATTATTTTTGCTCTTCAAGCAACCATTCTGTAAAGTTCCTTATAAGTTTTCCCTAGACTTAGGGTGGAGAATTTGATGATGCCATTTGCTGAGGACTGCTCTATTGCGTTCATTAGGGTTACTCTGTAAGGAGTGTTCTTGCATGTCCTTGATGCTGCTGCCACTAATAGTCTGAGTTGCAGATATGGCTATCGAACCTTAAAAACCTAATGCTCACCTGTCATCTTATATATTGTTAAAATTTAAAACTCATTAGAGTTCCCTCTTTTTTCTCCTTTTTCTCTTAATTTTTGCATCATAGCTTTCATTTCTTCTATGCTTGCGTTCTTTATTCTCCTTTCTATTTTTTCTTTCTCTATTCAATCACAAAGAAGGAAAACTTTGTATTGATTTATGTCATTGAATGCTGATGTTAAAAGTTGCTGATTTGAAGAAACTCCTTTTATGTTTGCATAAAAATCTTACTTTCTCTTGATTTCTATTATTGCGGGGGGTTTCTTTATTGACAATTTTTCCCACACTGCTTCCCTCTTTTCTTTGTGACAATTATGTATTTGCAAGGTCCTTCCCTCAACATGCATTCTGTTTACTCTAGGGAGGATACTAGACTTGGCATTATCATACATAATCAACACATAGATCAAATATGCAAGTCAGGTTGATAAGAGGGAAGCTTTTTATAGGAACACATAGAAACAAAGGTCCTTGGCCTCTCCCTTGAAACATGCAATCATATTTACAAGTTAATAAATAGTTAATAACTTATGTTAGATCGTAGACTTTTGTGATCCATAATGTAAATAATAATGTCTTTAGGATTAATCACATCATTAGGATTTGATCGACGTTTTGAACCAACTAATGTGGTTCATCCTCGGGACAAAGGTCGAAGAAAATTCAAAATTTGTTTTATATTGCACTGAGATAATCCACGTCAGTGGCAGAGCAAACATTTATCAAATATGCGCTGATGATTCGGTTGAGTGAGGTCACGTGATCTGCTGATGGTTATCGTTGGCGAGAGGTAATATGGGTAAAATTCATGATTATATAGTGAGTTTCTTTTGCAGATTTTATATTAGTTCGTTATCATGACATACTCTGACACGTCCTGAGATTTTTTACCCAATTCGGTAATATTCGTTAACCCACGTCTTGATTGATTTCATTTCTTACGCCTCATGAGTTTAAGTTGTTAATCTTCCCCAAAGATCAAGTAATCGAATTGCAAGCCGTATCTTGTGTTCTCGTCTGGTGGTGGAAAAACATGGGAAGAAGTGGGAAACTAAATAGGAGCGAACCCAAGGCGCCCAATTTGCTTGAAGTGTATTTGGAGATCCAACAACGGTTTAAGGTAGCAGGATGGGTGGAATTTTTCAGGCGCTGTAGCGATTTCCATGACGAGGTTGCCATAGCATTTTCTCAAGGATTCGATGGCTAGCAGGTGGTGAGAGGAATTACCTTTCAGGAAACAGAGGAATTGATTCCTGAGGTTACAGGTTTTCCTACAGACGGGGAAAAAGCCTTCAGAAGCCATGTCTTAGCTGGAGTTGATGCATAGTTTTAAAAAACGGCCGTTTCGAAACCAAAACGGCCGAGTCGGTCCGTTTCATTGCCCTCCAGAGTGACTCGGTACAAAAAACGGCTCGGTTGTCCGAGTCAGCCATGACTAGGCCGAGTCATTCAATGACTCGGCCAACTCGGCCGAGTCACAAACAGCGGCCCGTAACCCAACTAAAACGACGATTTAATATTATTTTAATGAAATTTTAAGGTGTTTGCTGATTGGTTTGGACTTCAAGGTGTTTTATGAATTAGCTAAATGTTATTTGGGGTCCATTTCACCCTCCCAATTTGCTTGAAGTGTATTTGGAGATCCAACAACGGTTTAAGGTAGCAGGATGGGTGGAATTTTTCAGGCGCTGTAGCGATTTCCATGACGAGGTTGCCATAGCATTTTCTCAAGGATTCGATGGTTGGCAGGTGGTGAGAGGAATTACCTTTCAGGAAACAGAGGAATTGATTGCTGAGGTTACAGGTTTTCCTATGGACGGGGAGAAAGCCTTCAGAAGCCATGAACTGATGCATAGTTTTAAAAAACAGCCGTTTCAAAACTGAAACGGCCGAGTCGGTCCGTTTCATTGCCCTCCAGAGTGACTCGGTACAAAAAACGGCTCGGTTGGCCGAGTCAGCCATGACTCGGCCGAGTCATTGAATGACTCGGCCAACTCGGCCGTTTCCATACTGACTCAGCCGAGTCACAAACAGCGGCCCGTAACCCAACTAAAACAACGATTTAATATTATTTTAATGAAATTTTAAGGTGTTTGCTGATTGGTTTGGACTTCAAGGTGTTTTATGAATTAGCTAAATGTTATTTGGGGTCCATTTCCCCTCCCAAACCCTATTTAACACACTCAAATGCTCTCATTCTCTCACAGCGATCTCATGCATTTGAGTGAGAACTTCTTTGACAGTTAGTGAGCAGTTCTTGAGCTTGTTTTTGGAGCAGCAGTGAGGAGTCTTGGGGGAGCATTGTAGCTGGAGTGAGGAGCTTCTTGGGCAGCCATTTTGGAGCAGCATTGAAGCGCTGATTCTTGGAGCAAGCTTGAGGAGGCAGTTTGTGCCTGGAGGTATTTTTTTTCACCTCTATAAATCTGTTTTTGCTTATTAAATTTTAGGTGCATATCTAGAAGGCCTAGAGAGTGTTTTTTGTCAAAGAAATGAACATTGAATCAATGTTTGTTTGTTTTTTTTTTTTTTTTTTCAGATTGTTTGCTTTCATTTCCCAGTCAAAAAATGGCACGTAGAGCTTTCATTTCCCAGTCAAAAAATGGCACGTAGAGCGAGAGATCCTGCTTGGGCATATGTTGAAATGGTTGACAGTCAAATGCAATGCAAGTTTTGCCATAGGAAAATTAAGGAAGGTCCTGGGGGCATTAATAGGCTGAAACAACACTTGGCAGAGATTAGAGGCCAAATTACCCCATGTACCTCACCAAAAATTGGGGAGATTAGGAAGCATTTGTTGGCCAGCTTTGAGAAATTTAAAGAAGATAAGGCTAGGCAAATAGACATACAGGCTGAAATTGGGAGGAAGAGGGAGATACAAAAAATGATGGCTACCAACCCCCATTATGATTTTGAGGGTCCTTCCTCTATCCCTCAAACTGATACATCCAACCCTTTCCGATATGTTCCTCCCTCTTTAGGTTCTGTTCAAGATAAGGGAAACGGGAGAATGAAAAAGGGTGATGTGACTATCAAAAGTTATTTCACTCTCTCCTCTCCATCAGATGCACATGGTCCCGTAGTTAGTAAATCTCAAATGCAGCCCATTTAGATGACCATTGGAAGAAAGAATTGAGGGAGACTGCTTGTGAGTACATAGCTAGATGGTGGTATGATGCTGATATCCCCTTTAATGCTGCTCGTTCACCATATTATGAGCCTATATTTGATGCCATACATGCTGTTGGAAAAGGCTTCAAAGGCCCTACTATGCATGAGCTAAGGGGGTTTCGTTTGCAAAAAGAAATTCAATCCATTAATGAGTATTTGCAAGAGTTCAAGGACTCATGGGCAAGAACAGGGTGTATCATCATGTCAGATGGATGGACTGATCAAAGAAACCGTACCATCATAAGCTTTCTTGTCTTCTTCCCACAGGGAACCATGTTTTTAAAATCAGTTGATGCATCTGATAAGGTAAAAGATGGCCACTTGTTGTTTCAGCTATTGGAGCAGGTTGTTGAGGAGGTGGGGGTGGCTAATGTTGTTCAAATCATCATAGATAATGCCTCTAACTATGTTCTTGCTGGTAAACTGTGAGAGGAAAAACACAAGACCGGCTTTTGGACCCCATGCACTGCACATTGCATAGACCTCATGCTTGAGGATATCGGAAAATTAGATTGGGTCAAAAACACTATAGATCATGCCAAAAGCATAACAAAATTTATCTACAATCATACATTGATTTTGAGCCTCATGAGGAAATACACTGGGGGCAAGGATATTATTAGGCCTGCCATCACTAGATTTGCTACACATTTTTTGACATTGCAATCTATGCTTTCCCAACATAGAAACTTGCAAAAGATGTTTTCCAGTGATGAATGGAATCAAAGCAATTGGTCTAACGAACTGGAAGGCAAAGAATTGAAAAGGAAAGTCTATGAAGAAACTTTTTGGAGAAAGGTAGCGAAGATTGTGAAGCTTGCCGAGCCACTAGTTAAGGTGTTGCGGTTGGTGGATGGGGAAAGGTAGGCTATGGGCTTCATTTATGAGGCTATGGATCAAGCAAAGGAGCAAATAAAGACGGTATACAAGGATAGAGTGGCAAAGTATGGGCCCATTTGGGCAATCATTGATGAAAGATGGAACAATCAACTCCATCGCCCTGTACATGCAGTTGGGTATTTTTTGAACCCACAGTATCATTATAAAGCTAAGGAGTCAGGAGCTTTGAGGGGGGAGGTCAGCGATGGACTGATTGATTGCATTGATCGCATGATCCCATTGGAGTCTAATCAGCGGGAGATACACCGACAGGTCACAACCTTCAGCAATGCATCAGGTACCTTTGGGAAGAACCTAGCAAAGATTGCAAGAGAAGTAGATGAGCCAGGTAAACAAGAATTTCAATTTTCAATTTTTAAATAGTTTTACTTTTTTTTTTTTTAAAGTTTGTTAAATCGTTTATAATTTGAAAGTTAGATATAATTTGTATTTTTGTTGAGCTAACTCATTACACTCCTATGTTTTTTGCAGCACAATGGTGGGAGGCCTTTGGTGGCCATTGTCCTGAATTGCAAAGGTTTGCAATTCGTATTTTGAGTCAAACTTGCAGTGCATCTGGGTGCGAGCGCAATTGGTCTGTCTTTGAGAGGATTCACACAAAGAAGAGAAACCGTTTGGATAAAAAACGGTTAAATGATCTAGTTTATGTCCAATACAACCTCCGGCTCAGACAAAACCATTTGCTGAACAAAAGACCTGATTCAGATCCCATTGTGTTGGAAGACATTGATCCAACATCAGATTGGGTAGTGGAGAGTCGTCCAGCAGAGTTTGATCCTGATGAGGATCTTGATTTAGATTTAAATATGGAGACATCAGTTGAACTTGAACATGTTGTTCAACTTCAGCCTGTTCAGTTGAATGCAGATCCCAATCCACCAGCCTCAGTCTCACAGCTAGCAAGGACTCCAGTTGTAGGTGCTTCCTCTGCCTCAGCCACGACAGAAGCGCAGCCGCATATCTACTCTATCTCAGCTTGCATCTGTTGCAGTTGCACAGCCTGCTAGTGGTACCACTTCTACAATTGCAGTTGGAGATGATGATGATGAGGAGGAGCCATGGGGCCCCCTGTTTGACTCTGATGATGATGATCCAGAGATTGATCGACATGATCTTGGCTCCTCTGGCAGTAGCTACTAGCCAGTAGTACTAGTATTGGAGTCTGGTCACCGTCACAATACACTTTTGTTGTAGAGGCCATTTCTAGCCTCCTTGGTTATGTGTTTTTTGTTTTGAGTCTTTGATCATGTATGACAGTTGACTATGTATTGTCATTGGGTACCATTTTGATATAATGGATTGGTTCATGAGCCTACTTTGATCATATGTTGTCTTCCATCTATATTATAATGCTATGTTTAGAAACATGAATGAACATCTTTAAAATTATGTTTAAAATCTTTAAAATTATGTTTTTTATAAAAAAAAAAAATATTTAATGTATTTTTTACAACGACCGAGTCACTGAAATCGAGCCGGCCGAGTCATTATGGTTTCAGAGTCAGAGTCGAAGTCGATCCTCGGCCGAGTCGGAGTCGGAGTCGGAGTTTTAAAACTATGATCTACCGTACTCCCTATGCTAGGATGACCTCCATTGATCTGGTATCAATGAAACTGATCTGGAATCAGTATGAGTGGTTTGAGACACTCTCTTGTGATATTGATCTACGATCAATAAAACTGACTTCGGGTCAATAAGAGTGATGTGACGCTCTCTTCAGATGAGACTGACTTCGGGTCAGTAGAGAATGGTATGAGACATTCTTGATCAATTCTTCTTCTTCATGGTTTAGCAGAGCTAAGCGAAACAAAGCTGAGCAAAGCAGTGCAGGGCACTGATGGCAGAGATAGTACAGTCGGACATATGGATCAGCTAATGTAGTTTTCCCTATTTGAAAGGGAGTGTTAAAATTGGCAATTAGGGCCAAACTCCATGTGGGTCATCTTATTTATGGCAGTTGATATTTTTCTTGGACCCCTCTCATCGAGAGGTGTAGAATTGATCTAAAGATCATCCAATTCCGATAAGTATTTATGAAGATATGAATTTATTTTGATTATGGAAAAGTCGGACAGCAACTTATGTAGGCTCAGAAGCCCAACAGTCATGTCTATTCAACCTCTACGTTTTAGTATAAATAGAAGAGGACTTGAAATCATTTGTCACACACACATACTCTTCATGTGATCTCCTCCTGTCCACGTCTTTGGGTTTTGGTGAAGGAGAGACACTAAGAGTATACGTTGGCCTAAGATGATGCCCTAGTTGTAGAAAGGATGAGTCACAGTTAAAGGGAGGCTTAATATGCAGTTCATGAAGGCACAGTAATTAGATTCTTATATGTTGTTCTATATGCAGCAAGAAGAGGGACTTCATTGTCCCTATAAACACAGTCATGGAAGATGATTATCACATTGAAGATTGGCACTTATGTTGTCCTAAAGGAAGCTCCTACACAATCCAAGGAGAGCCTTTAACGCGGGTAAGAAAATGCCCTAGGTGCAGTTCAGAGGGTGCCTAATCCGCAGTCATAATGTGCCCTAGCCGCAGGCTTATGAAGAATCCTATACGGTGCATAAAGGAGGTCTAAACGCTGGCAAGGGAGACTTAATCTTACGCTGTCCTTAAGTGCCCTAAACGTTGTCCTGGAGGAATCATGAAGAAATCATCTAGCTGCAGTCAAGGAGGATGTATATACACAACTAGGACAGACATTCTATATGCTACTTATAAGTTGTCATAAGCCGCAATAAGAAGGATTAGAAGAGGCCCTAATCTCAAACTTGAAGGTGCTCTAATCTGTTGTCACAACTACAACTATCTAAGGGATCTTCTATAAGTTGCAAAGGAAGCTGAGCCGCAACATAAAGAAGACACATATCAACGTAAAAGAGCAACATGAAAATTCGTGTAACAGCATATTAAATATTGTTGTTCTAAGGTATTAATGAGGTACGTTTGGGAGCAGCAGTCACTAGATTAGAATACAAAGGGCAATGCTGCTATTTGGGATCTTGTTTAGGCTTGTTGAAGAAGTCTACAGCTACAGCTAGCTGCTTTGCTAGGCTGCAAGTCATAGCAAGCAGCTAAGGTTGTTCCAAGGAAGTATTATAGTTTACCTTGAGTTCGGATGACAGCATGGATTAGGAGAGACTCTCCGAGAAGCATTGAAGCCCTTGAAGGGCTTAGCTATCTAACAGCCTAGAAGCATGATGTTGAATACAGCATTAAGCATGGTACAGCAGTGACACTATGTATGGAAATGATGAACACTGGGTGCAGCACAGTGCAACACGGTGAGCTACAACTCATGGACAAGATGCAGCACAATGATAGGTGAAGGAGTCACCTTGGAGAATCAGTTGAAGCAGCATGTCTTCAACTGATCTCATATAGAGATGGTCTATTCTCTTATCTAGAAAGTCAAAGTGTTGACTTCTGTTGTAAATGTACTTTCTCTCTCTCTGTCTGCTAAACTATTGAAGAACGTAAAGGAAGAATTGATCAAGGGTTCCCCACATTGGGGTTTGTCCTAAGTTACCAGGATTCAGATACGGATTCAGATTCGGATACGGATCCGGATCCGCTTGATTTTTGAAAAGCTAGGATTCGGATACGGCAAGGAAACGACAAGTACGATTAATATAAATATATTTTTATAATAAAAAATTTGATATTAATGTCCAAATTTATTGTGATCACTACCATCAACAACAATATAGTTTATATTATTATTATTGCTATTATTATTATCCAATTTTAAAGTCGCAACCAATCCAGACACCAAATTGATGTATGAGGCCCCTTGTTTGTGGGACAAGGACCCACCTTCGTGTAGCGATTTGACTGCTAAGTCTACGAAGGCATACATACTCTACCCCTCTAGTTTTGAACCTATGACCTCATAGGAGAAAACACATACTCTTAACCATCATGCCCACACACGCTGGCTGAATTGTGTAAATGAATTTCATGAAAAAACATACAATACTTCATAATTAAAGTAGCATTAATTATTTCATGAAAAATAAATGTATAAACTATAATATAATTAACAAAATTATTTAAAATGACAAATATAATAATTACTAAAACTGCACATATTAACTTTTTGTGAATTAAATAATAGTTTAAATATAATAAAAGTTTTAATTATAAAATATAATCTACATAATTTTAAAACTTGTACTAACAAATTTAAGATATATTTTAAATAATTTAATTTTATAATATATATGGACAATAAAATATACAATTTTTTACTATGTTTTTGAATAATAAATTTATAATATATATAACACAGAAAATTACTTTATAAAATTATAACATTTCTAAACTAATATAAATAAAGTATAATGCTCTAGATAAAAATAAATAAAGAAGAATACTCTAGAGAAAACTCTGAATCACAAGAAATCGGGCAAGAAAGAAACAGCTCTCAAGATAAGCAGGGAGAAAGCCCTACCCAGCAAATCAATAGTTATGAGGATTCGAATACCGCACAAAATAAATCTTCATTTAACAGCAAAGCAGATCTCCTAGACCAAACTTCTTCTGCAACCATCTTCAAAAGGACGAACACAATAGATCGTGAAGTTAAGACACCAATGTCCCAAGAACCAAAAGAGATGAAGGAGATGCAAGATAAAGGAAGTTGGAAGACCGTAGAGAAAAAAAAAAAAAGCTACAGCACCAATCTCGCCAAAAAAGACAAGGGGCCAGATAATTAAAAACTAAGAAAATTATAGGTCCAATAAACCAATTTGGTCTCAGTGGACGTTAACCACCACCACCACCACCATCAAAAAGTTTTAGTTAAATTAATGTGAATAAAATATAGCATAGCTATAAAAGAATAATTAAATTAATATAAATAAAATGCATATTTATAATTAATTAAAATATTAATAACATATTAAATATTATAACATATTTAAAAATATAAACACAATGTATATACACTTTCTGAACCACTAATAACAAAAGTATAATATTTAAAAAGTTTAATTAAATTAATTTGGAAATAAAATATAGCATAAGGCAATCAACAATATAATTAAATTAATATAAAATAATATAAACATATTTCCATAAATTTAAAAATTATAATGATTTATAACATATTAAAATATAAACACCAGTACCTATATCGTGTCCTTTTATAACATTTCTAAACGAAAGGGGAATAAGATATACAGATTATAACTATACGGGTTCTTTATAACATTTCTAAACTAATGTCAAAAAATATAACAGATTTAAAATATAATTAAAATTATAACAGATCATAAATTTATTAATTAAATTAATGTAACCATAAAATATAACATTTTAAATTAAATTAATATTATATAACATATCCAAAATATAATATGAGTTCAAATGTGCCAAATTGCATATGGCCCGCTGATAAACAAAAAACCCAGTAGCTGCGTCATGCTACCAAGTCCGTAGATACCAAAAACAATGATATTAATACCAATCGCATCACGCACGTTTTGTAGCCGTCTTATTCGCTGCACGTGCACGTATTGTCTGAGCTTCCACGTATTGTCTGAGCTTCCAGTGAGCAGCTATCGGGTTAGAGTGCAATGCATTACCAAGACATTTTACTCGTTAAAAACAGTTTTATAGCGAATCCAAGTGAATCCGGATCCGAATCCGTTTCTGATCCGGGAAACCGCAAATTTATTTCTCAGGGTGGACGGATCCTCTTGTCTTCTGCGATTTATGTTTATGTTCTATCTGCAGTTTACTTTAATGCTGATGTGATTGCTAATCTGGAAAAAGATATGAAGCTAAACTGTGAAAATTGAAATAAATTGCTCAAGCATAGAACATACCTAAAATTAAATTAACATGAAATCATAATGGTTTTTAAAGAGGTCATTAAGCTAAAAGTGGGTGATGCCTTGATATAATAGTAACTAGCCTCAGGAATACCTTCAAGCTCCGATTCTCATGTCATGTGATGATGCAACATAGCATACTTCAGATATACAATGTAATAACTTTCATGAATTACAGTAACTCATTTTAGTCTTTTGATAATCAAGAAGTTTCATGATATTTTACTAACAAATTTTGTGTTCGTCATAATCATTAGAAAAGTTTCAGTCCTCACCTATCATTTGTACCAGAAATAAAATCTCCACGGTCCGAGATTTTTATTTTGGCACCACTGACCTGCAAAATGATAAACTTGGATATTTCAAGGCATGCTTATGTAAAATCTTCTTACAGATAAAAAAACAAGTGAAAGTTCAAAATCTGCGAATACTTTCCCACAAATAAATGTTTACCTGTTGAATCTCAAGAATAGTCCTCCCAGCACGGCCAACTATTACACCAACACGCTCATCAGGAACAGCCATCTTAAATGATGTGTGTGTACCAGTTGCTACCAGGGGCACACCAATTGGAAGAGGACTTCTCAGTGCAACCAATGGTGCCATCAACCCCTAAAATTAACGATTAAATAATCAAATGATGTTATGAACTTTTAGTGTTCATTATCTAAACAAAAACCAGTTTGAGATGGTTGGCTACTATGCTAACCTTTCATTGAAAATATCAATCATACAAAGTGAATTGTGGCCTGCTTCAACCAAGTTCTTCCTTAAGTAAATACGGATTAGGTTACAATTACTGGAACGATGACAGCAAATAAGATTCAACTAGCCTGATGAATTCTTATATGTATTGCATAAGAGAGTTTAACTTAAAAAGCTCAATTGTGTCTCACCCTTCCTAAAGTATTCTGCATTATTATTATTATATCATGTAAGAAAACTTTTACAAGCATTTCAGAAAGATATTCTATTCCAACTTCAATGAAATCGAGAATGTCCTCAATGTCTGTAGTATCTGATAAATAAAAAGTTAGCTTTTTAACCATGGGAAATTGTAAGCATATCACTTCTTAAGACACTACTTCGATGAATTTCAAGTCTATAACATCTGACAATTAAAAAGTGAGTTTCTTAACCATATTGGAAAGCATCGGACTCTACTGAATACCCAACTAAGAGAAGATCAATACAAACTCCCTAATTAAATTTACTGAGAGGGATTATTCTTGAGAAATACTTGATATCATTGTTTTTTGTTAGACCAAGTTACATTCTATACCATCTTAAACCCAGATGTACTGAACAAAGCAAAGCTAACACTAGAGAACCATTGTTGGATATAACATCAAAGAAGTATCACTGGTAAATAATATCAATTGCAAACACACAGTGTATGCAACCATAGAGATAAGCTTCTCTTGTTCATCAATATATCAACCAAACAGTGTGAGTGATAGTTGATAACCTTCTATAAATATAAGGTCTAGTTCTAATCCAGACAAGACCTGCCTATATAAGGTCACCATGAAAGTAGATTTTAGGCATATCACTTTTTAAGACATCACTTCAATGAATTTGAAATATATAGGAACTGACAATTAAAACGTGAATTTCTTACCCATATTGGAAAGCATCAGACTCTGCCCAGCACCCGACCAAGAGAAGATCAATATCAACTCCCTAATTAAATTTACTTAGAGGGATTCTTCTTGAGACATACTGAATATCATTATTTTTTGTTAGACCAATTTACATTCTAGCCCATCTTATAACCAAATGTACTGAACAAAACAATAACAACACTAGAGAACCACTGTTGTACGTAACATCAAGGAAGTATCACTGATAAATAAAATCAATTGTCAACACACTAGTATACAACCATAAAGATAAGCTTCTCTTGCTCATCAATATATCAACCAAATAGTGTGGGTGATAGCTGATAAGTTTCTATAAATATAAGGTATAGTTCTAATCCAGACAAGACCTGCCCATAAAGTCAGCACCAAAGTAGATTTACCATCATTATTAGAAATCTCTTTTCTGGTCAGTAATTTGTAAAATTGTTACATCATAGTTGTTACCATCAAACTTATTTTGATTTTAACTTCAACGTTTGTTAATTTTCTTCATTTACAACTAGAAGTGTACACAGAAAGTTATGTCTAGACTCTTGACTCTATCCATGGGAATAAATACAATTCTCCATTTTTTTTAACATTAACAAATTGTCTTCAGATTGTTCAGCGTCAAAAATTACTATACCAAGAAAATGCAACTTAATTTCCAAGAAAACACTCTATCCTGAGAAAGTCTTCTCAAGGATAAAAGGGGCAACCAAAACAAAAGTAAATTCTCTAATGACAAACCATTTCTCAAGCAACCATACAAGAGTGGATCAGCATCTTTTGAAAACTCCAGGGAAAAAGAACTCTTTAGAATTAAGAAGTAGACAAGACACAAATCTATTACCATCAAATCTATTAGTATTTGGTAATGTTAAATTCTTAAAGTAAAAGGATGAAAATGGCATTCTTAAAGGACTTTTCATCCTTTTACTTAAATTTTTAACATTACCATGAAATGACTCGGGATGTTTGAGAGTGGTTCCAATGTCATTGGATTTTATATGGAGAAAGTAGAATTTTAGATTTCATTCAAAATCCAGCAGACTTATCAGTTTTTCAGGATTTCAAGGTTGGAGGATTGCAATGTTTCCATTAAACTTTGTCATGTATTAGGGTATGGAACTCGTATTTAATCAAGAGCACCAATCCCTCTATGTACCTTGATGTTAGTGACATTGGTCGTCGAACTCCTCTATCATGACCCTCCTAAAAATGTACGCATCACTCAAACAAAATCTTGACTTGACATGCTATGGTTTTTCTATCTTATGTTAATGCTTAGAGGGTAATATTAATGACAAAGATCCCTATACAGATACAGAGGTAATGATAAAGATACCTCTGGATATTAATGCTTAGAGGGTGATATTAATGACAAAGATCCTGATTTTCAACAAGACTAAAAAATTAGACATTTCTTGCGGTAGCAAGAGGCCCAAGCATAAGCAATAGATAATAGATTTACTTGTCTTTCCTAGTTTCTAGTAGTTTTTATAACTATTGACTCTTTCATATTTATTATGATATTTTTTTAAACAATATATGACAAATTAAGTTTGAAGTTGGCAATTATAACTCATTAGTAATGAATTATGAATATGATGCTTCATGAAAGTTGAAAGTTGTTTCATTTCATTTCATTTTATACCATTTCATTTCATGTTAGATATTATTTGTTGTAATGGTTACACTTAGCTTACATGTACAATTTTGGTCATCAATGATGATAAATGTTATATATTGAATTTTGATAGCTTGAAACTTTAAGGTTGATGAATCATGAGACTCAATATGTTGTATGTTACTATGATACTAACTTGTGGATGTGCTTGATGAAGATTATAACTTCTAGATGATTGTTGTTATATGGTTCAATCTATGTTTTTTTTTATCTAATTCATCATTCTACATGTTTTTGTTGACATATATGTATCAAAATAAAAAAAAATAAAAAAAATATATATATATATATATATATATATATATATATATATATATATATAATATAACGTTCTAGGATTCGCTCCCAAACCAGGAGCTTTTGAAAATGTCGCTCCCACACCGGTTTTCGCTCCCGCCCCTGCTCCCAAGTAACACTTCCTCAGGGTCTTTACAGTTCCCTCCATTCATCATGCTCTTTTCACCCTTCTCATTTTGCTTCCTTCATTATGTACATGCATTGATCATTGACAAGTACCACAGAAAAATATACAAGTACAAGAGCATGATTATAATTTTGATAATCTAGAGATTCCAGGCCTTTTAGAGAATGATAATTCCTAGGATTTTCAAATAAAAAAAAACTAAGTTTCAGATTTTTGCCTATGACACATCAGCGCTAGGGTTTGAACCCAAATTCTCATCCAATTATGCCCTCACAAGGGTTTTCCATACATCATAGACTACCTACAAACTGTAGAATCCAAAATCTAGGGTTTCTATGAGGGAACAAATAGACTAGGGTTAGGGTTTCTCACTTGACAAGGGTTTTACTACTTCAAGCATTATCTAGGATTTTTACTCCCCGGATTCCAAAGATGAAGTATGCAAACCATATGATCATATAAAAACCTAACACATTCAACCATGCATAAAATAAATGCACATACCTTATGACTACATACCTTAGTCAGCCATGATCGCTTGAAGCTACTACAAAGCCTTCTCCTTGAATATATTGTTCAAGGTGTATTTACTTCCACATCTAACACAATCTTCTTACTATTTTCAGAAGTGAGGACTCCAACATTGCCATAGTTGAAGTATATCTTCCAATGTGGCCTTTCCAAATCAAGATGTTCTATAACTCTTTACATGTCATCACACAGCCATGAAAGAAAACAATTCTTAACACTTCAAATATGAAATTTTCGGCCCTCTTTAGGGCTCCTGTAGCATGCCCTAACTGTGACCCAATCACAATTCTATAACACCTTGTGTAACCTGCCTTCCAGCCCTTTTAATCCCTTCATTGCTTCCTCAATATATGCAAACTAGCTCCAATAACTTGCTAGACTGCTCGGTCTTCCAAAATAAGCCTTACGACCCTTGTGAACAATTGTTACAAGGGTTTCAGCTCTCCACAAGGAACATGGATACCTGTGGCTAGATCACAGAGAATAACCATAAGACTTATGCCCAAAACTTGTTGCAAACTTGGCCAATGTCTCTCCTATTCGGCCTAGAACGAAACACAAGAAGAAACATAACTTGTCCTCTCCTTCAACTCGTCTAGACTCCTTAGGTAAGTGGTCTCTTCAGATTGCTTCTTATCTTCTGATGAGATGCACAGGAATGGTTGTATTGTGGGAATAACTCCTCCATAAACATGACTCCTTAGCATCTTATTTTGTCCTTCAAAGTCAATCTTCTTATGGAGATATGTCACTACAATATTATCACAGAGGTTCTGCTCTTCATTGAAGACAACTTCATAAATGAGTGATGTGATAGTCTTGACTCTTGATGCTTTGAATGTGTACCTCAAATGTCCTTGGAGTGATCAGTACCAGTATAACTTGAGAAGTATTCTGGAGGAGGTGTCTTGTAGCATAGTTAGATAATTCGCATAAGAAGAAACGAAATCAAATCTTGATCTCAGATAGGCAAAGGATAACTCGGATTTTGTCTTTGTCATGTGCTTGGAGGAGACGTCATACATCAAGTTATTGCAGCCTTGAATTGTAATAATTGTCACTTCAAACTCGAGTTATTGTATCATATTCGATTGCAGATCTTACATATCTTTTGATTATCCTTCATCCTCTCAAAGCATTGCACTTTGGAATTTGATCCTTCAAATTGTAGAATAGAAGTAGATCTTGCAGAATTTTGCATAAGATGTCACTTTTTCTTTCTGCCATTAATGGAGTTGTTGAGAAATCTAGGGCATTAGCATTAGGTGATTTCTCTTCAATTAGTGATTGCTTGTGAATGCTTTTTATTTATCTAGATTAGGGTCTTCTTCTTCTTAGTTTATTAGTGTTCTTCTTCGTCAAACGGTAACCAATGCATGAACATAAATAGACAAGAGACACAGAATGTAGGTTATCAACCAGAGCCAAAACCTCCCACTCCTTGAGAGGAAAACCCGCACAATTCTTCTTATAAAGATTCCAATTAACGAATACCAAGACCAAGACCCTTGACCTATTAGCCACTCCAAGACCAAGACACTAGTTCTTTGTCTTCTGCTCTTTTCTCCTTCTTGACTCTTCCTCTTCGACCTTCTTAATCCTGAGATCATCTCCTCAACGAATTGTAGATACACTAGAGATGGCACCAAGACATGCCAATGTAGTGTCACCAAAATGTGACCATTGTAGCAACACTGAAATACTGTGATAGATCCCAGAACAATAGCTTCTTCATAGCACCATACAATGGTCTTCCTCTGTTTTAACCTCGAGACCCTTATCTTATGAAACAAAACTTCTGTTGAGCTCTAAAAGGACCCTCGCTGCTCCTCCATCAATTATTTGAGTTCCTTCTTTGCATCTGAATTTGTCTCTTCCTTTTGTTGTGACTATGATCTGAAACTTAGAAAGGTATGAGTCTTACTTACTACAATTTAGCCTTAAACACAAACTCGTTGTCCCTCCCTCACCCATCCGAAGATCTCAAAGATGTAACCAAATTGTTGATTGTACTTCATCACCGAAATTTCAAAGAAATCCAAACTTTTGTGCTGTGACAATGTGGAGACCCTGCCCACCTATTTATAGTGGTTTGTCCCATATAATAAGCTGGCCTATAGATCCAAATAGGTGTGTCTCCAAATAGATGAGGTGGCATGAGTTCTTTTCTCTATTTTAAGGCCGACCTGAAGAGGAGTATTAGTGCTTGTCGTTGGAGGGCTATTTGACAATGTTATTGACTCAAATACATTTGACACATGCCCAAGAATGGTTCTTCATACATGACATTGACTCTTTGACTCTAATGATAAATCTTAAGGCTCTCAATGAGAGCCAACTAGATACAAACTCATGATCATGAAACCCATGAAGCAAGGCATTACAAAAATAATTTTATCTTCTTCTTTTCATCATTTACAAAGATCATAATTACATGTCATTATGAAGACCGAACCTAGTTACACTTTACAACAGGAGTACAGGTATCTTCAAATCATGCCAACATCAATGATCTTAAAGCCTCCTTCCTCACCTTAGCTCTGATACCATATTGGAAATCACTGAGTTTATAGATTAATGTTGATTTTCCTAACTTGACATTTACTTGTGATATTAGTTGACATTTTATTATCTTGTGTTTATTCCTTCATCAAATAATTATCAAAAAATGAAGACCACGAAACACAAGGAACAAAAGATATAGGCTCTATACTAGGGCAAAACCCCACAACTTCGAGAAAACCCGAACAATCCACTGCTTATAGAATCATATCAACATAATATTTCTAAAGACAGAGTCAAACCACCTCCAAGCTACAAGTCCTCATAAGTCAACAAAAGAATGCCACTTCATTATTGCAACTTTCAAACCACTGCAATCTTCACACCTCTCTAATACAGCTTCAATTTCAAACCTCTGCAAACCCACTGTAATTTCGGACCTTTGCAATACTTTTGTAATTTCAGACCTCCGCAATCCTTCTTCAACTTCAGACCTCTACAACCTTCTATAATTTCGAACCTCGGCAATCCTTCTATAATTTCGAACTTATGTGATATCATTATGCCTCCAATTTGAGCAGAGTACGGTTAGGAACAGACTTCTTATAGGTTTTCAGTTCTCCTTTCTTTTAAGTAATCAAATTGCAGATGTGATCTGTTCAAATGAATCTGAATAAGCTCAAACATATACTTGTTTTTGTATGTTTATGACGCTAACATGATCAAGTTTAGGCCAACATGAATAGAGATTTGTAGGCCGACTTCCTTGTGCTTTTATAGATCAACATGTAATGAATCTTAAGGTTGACTTACAAAGCTTTTTGTAGTGCGTTTTTGACTTGTAGCTAGAGGTCCTAATTGACTTCTTGTAAACAAGATATTCACATTCTTTTGACTCATAACAAATCTTAAAGACATGCAAAAGATGCCTTGACCTACCATGCATGAAACCATTGCTTTTTAAATAAATAAATAAATTATTTTTCTTTCTTCTTTACATCATATATGAGTACAAAGAAAATTTATGAAGACCGAACCTAGTTACTTTTCCTACACACGACTCTCCAGAAACTTACATGAGCTTAAAATCTCAGCCTCTCTTGCAAAAAATAACACTAGGAAAATTCCTCCAAGTAAATCTGGAACAAACTGAAGAAATCGATCTGGGTACTAAACCCTTGGCTTTCTCTTCCAAATCCCTATTTTGATCTACTCTAGAAAACCTTTGTGTTTCATATTTGCTATGATAACATGTGAAAAATCGATAAAAATCTCGCTTATTGCAATCAACCGGTAATTATCCAATGTATTTAAATCTGAACAAAATTGTTATACTGTCAATACTGAATAAAAACACGATTGCAATATTCACCAAAAATAAATCACAAAAACTTTGATAGAAAACCAATCACAACGGACATAATATTTTTGGACAAAACATCCCTGGAAAAACCCCAAAGGGAAAACTAGTTCTTCAAATCTATTAGTCTTCAACAAATTCTCAGTTGATAAATATTACAATATTGATTGCCAAATCCCAGCAAAATATTTCTTCACCTCCACAAGTCGATGTAACCCCTGGAAGGCTCACAGACTCCCTCTGCAACCTGACGTGGACTCACACTAGCTAATACGGCATGTACGACCCCACATGTGTGGCTCTTGGACCCTCTGATGCTCACAGCCTTGATGGAATCAAACTCTTAGCGCTTCTGGCAACTCGTATGGCCTCCTCCTCCTGGAAAATATGGCCGCCACAAGAAATCTTGGCCTCTCTCAGAGAAAACACGACCCTCTTGGAAAGCTCATGACCTCACTACCTCGGCCTCCATGTCTACAGTAAAAATATGGAAGAATTCCTCCTCTGAATCTCGAAAAATTAGAAGAATATTGATGAACGAAAACCCCGGAAAATATTCACTACTTCATCTGTTGTTGAAACCCTCGCTGGTGTCAAACTCAATAACCATGATCAAGATCTCTGAGGTTGCCCATCAATTTCCTTTATAATCTCTCATTGAAAAATAAACGGCCAAGATCTAGATCTGAAATGATCTAATCTATTACTAAGATTACTTAGAAACTTATTTAGAAGTCTGTAAAGGAAAATCAACCATGTCTCAATTATTACTAATTAATTAATCTATTCCCTAAGTTAAAACTTAGGAAAATAATTAAAATTGATTAATTAATTTAATTAAGACATTTCCATTCAAAATATTAACTTAGGCTTGGAGATATTTTCTACTCGTGTTCCTAGCCTCACTAACATCCCCTGAGGCTAGAACCCATGTCTGAGCTACATCAACTAACAATTTGCAAGGGTTATACAGTATTTTCCTGACCAAATCGCAGCAGCAGAATTCTCATCAACCTGCCACCTCACAAATCTGAGAGATTGCTTCCACCACTACATGCTACTAGACCTATTACAATCTATCATGTGTCATCAATATGATGTAATTAAGTCTTTTGAATAACACATTGATTTGGTTCACCTATGCATTGCCTTTGGCTCTCTAAATCTCTTGGTTGGATAGGAGTTAAATTGTACTGCGGTGACAAGGTTAGCTTTCGTACAGTTACTTTAATTTTTTATTCACTCAAGGCATACAGTCACCTCATTTCGTTCATCTTTGTTTAACGTTATAACTATCCCAGAGATCTAATTTCGACCACATGGAATATAACTAAGAATTTACCCCTGCTCTTGATTGCTTACAGGCATCTCAAAAGTAAGTTTTTGTGTGTTGATTAGCTGTACTATTTAAGCAGATTTACTTGTTTAAGAACAACATACAACCCCTAGGAACACCCCATGAAACTGGAAAAGCATCAGTTGAAACAGAGAGACATCTAGAGAGGGTTTAGTTGTCTGGAGTTGGTCCACAACTCTATTGGTGCAAATTAACAAGCATAGATTCAAAAGAAAATAGAAAATTCATCACATAAGGTGATTCCAAAATTCTTGTTGATTCTTTAAGAAACAAGACAGAAGGGAAACAAAATATCAAACTTGTAAATTGATACAATTTCAAAAAAAAAATCTACGCTACTAACTGTCCTTGAACAATCAACTTGACCCACGTTAGAAGGGAAAACAATAGTCTGGTCAATCTCACGACCAACATCAGTGCTAAAGCCATTGATAATCAACGAGATAACAAAGGTGGGGCAGTGGACAGAAGGCCAACTATTGCCCGTGCAGGTGTACATAGATGTCATAGCATAGACATAATCCATACAAATGCACCTACTCAATAAAAATATCAAAATATTGGCATACTGGAAGAGAATTTTTTAATCTTTGTTAAATTATGAAGCTAAACGTAGGTGACTTAATGATGGTTTGAAACTGTTAACAGACAGCTAATAGGATAAGCCAATTTTATTACTGTCCAATGAGTAAACACAAAAATAGATAAATTATACTCAAAAGTAAGTGTGGTGTCTATCCATAGTGGTACCGTGAAAGTAGCACCTAATTATCAATTACAAAAAAAGGATCAATGCTTTCTCTAATAATGTCATCCACAAGAATACCCAAAGCCAAGAACCTGGCTGTGTAGGCCAAGAACCTGGCTATGTAAGCCAATGAGGAAACGTGGATCAAGTAGGTCCATCACTCCATCCAAAACTGGGAAACAGAATTTCTCAATGGAAGACTGGCAACTCGATCAAACTTGGAGAGTATCACTCTGTATAGACAAAATCCAGCTCAAGGACCTCCATGAGATAATTTGATTGTCAACCTGGTTGTGCGTGTCGTGGGGTATAAAAAGGGAGATCCTTAATATTCTTGTGGAAGTCGCTCAACCCATTTTGGGGTAGTGGTAAAATGGAAAACCAAGCCTCATTGATCTAAAACATGGGAGAGTATGGGTCTATACTTGTCATTTGTTCCCTAAGTTGAAGGGGCAATAGGGATGAGTGAGGTGATCCTCCTACTGGGCTCTCACCAGAGAGAACCATGCATGGAGTGCAATTTGCAATCTAGCTTGGCCTGTCAATCATATTAGTATGCTGAAAACATTAAATGAAAGCATATGATTACAAGAATGCTTAGTGTACTTCCTTGGAAAAAAAAAAAGAATGCTTAGTGTACCTTTTGACAAATCACCCATTAGGCCACCTTCCTTCAAGAAGCATGTCAGATGGGAGACAGCACTAACCAGAGCATAAATGGAGACCTCCAATGTAAAGCTATATGGGGGGCATCATAGGACTACTTGTTGGTTGGTTGTCAAATGAGGAGAAATATTTTCTCCTATGGGTTACCCACTTTTGGTAGGTAACATCTGGTACCAACTTGGGGACATGTGCTCATTGCAGAGCGCATTATCCATATGCTTGAATGAAGAGTGCATGAGAATTCTAACAATCCTTGGTGCTCGAAGACTTGTTACCTGTACACTCAAAGCAACCATAGTTTTCAAAACTGGTTGATCTGAACCGGAAACTGGTCAAATCGGTCGGTTCATTAGCCATGGCCATCAAACTGGTTAAAAAACCTGGTTTACTAAGCAGTGCACTAGTTTTTTGGTCTGACTGGCCATAAATCGGTCGGTTTATGAAGGAACCAGCAAGTTTATTTCCAGGCTAGCTACGGACCCCACCGAATGCAGTTTTGTGATTTTTGATGTCGTTTTCAGGGAAATTTGGGGTTGTATCCCTCCAAAAACAACCCCTCTAAGAAATGTTTGTCTCCCCTCTCATTTGCCTCACACACGTCAACCCTAGCAACACTAGCAATCAATGGTAATGTTAAATTCTTAAAGTAATAGTGACAATTCCTTTTCAACCTTGTACTAAATTTTTAACATTACCATGAAATGAATTAGGATGGTTGATAGCGGTTTCGACCTCATTGGATTTCATTGGGAGAAACTAGAATTTTAGAGTTCACTCAAAATTCAACAAACCTAGTGTTTTTCAGGATTTCATGGTTTGGGGGTTTGCATGTTTCCATTTGATTCAATCATGCATGAGGGTATGAGATTGGCAAGAGCATGAAGCCCTCTAAGAACCTTGATGTTGGCAGCATTGGTTTTTTAACTTTGTTGATGTTGGTGGTATTGATTGTTGAACTCCTCTACCATGGCCTTAACAAGAATGTTCCCTTCACTCAAAGGAAATAAATTGGTTAGGGATGCTAATCTTTTTCTACCACATCATAAGGTTGAGGAGATGAACCCTTCACTAAACCAAAATCACTAGTCAGGCATGTTAAACTTTTTCAATTTCTATCATATTATAAGGTTGAGCAATCCAAGCCTGAAGACTTTGGGCAAGATTATGTTTCTGTATCTCTTGTTGATGATCCCATTTTTAGTAGTGTTGAATCAATGATGAGTTTCATGAGTGACTATGTTGATCAGTGATTTGTAGTTTTGATGTCTATTTCTGTGGCTACTACTACCACTACTACTAAGGTCGCAGAAGACTTTTAGGAGTCTTCAAAGTTCAAACACACAGCCAAATTATTTATGTAGCTCGTGTTGATGATCCCTTGTCTAGTAGTGGTGATGAGTTTGATCATGATCAGGAGTGATCATGTTGATCACTGATATGTAGACTTGAAGTAGGCCAGTGATGCCATAGCTTATAACATTGTTTTTGGACTCTAGAGGCCATTTAGAGCCTCATTGATTATGTATTATGTTGCTTATATGTATTGCACTTGGTGCCAATTTGATATATTCACCTTTACCTAGTATATAGTCGAGCAAACTTTGCATATTTTATCTCTATTGGTTTGGAATCATGGTTTTAAATCTTAAAAATAGTTTTTTTCATTAAAAACTAATTATTTCATGTATTTTTTTAAAGACTGGTTCATTGAGATCTGACTAGTCCCAGTTTGACCAGTTCCGGTTCGAAACCAAGTTTCATAGATGGACCGGTCCGGTCATCGGTTTTAGTTTTTAAAACTATGACAGCAACTTCTTGATGCAACTAAGCAAGGTGTTGATTTTCACCCTTACAATAAAGCATAAAATCTAACTAGTATGCAAACAAATCAATATGTAGACAACAACCAAAGAAGGATACACAAATAAGAATGCAAGGCATACAATCCTACTCTAACTACCTATTTAACATGCCATAAGAGCAAAGTATAGTAATATAACCAATGAAACTATTTGATTATCATATCAAAATCAAACACCTTACCCATATGCTTAATCATGAGATAAAATAAGGAAATGTCATAATCAATAGTCATTATCTCAAAATACCCATGAGCAAGATCAAAGTCATAAGGATGGGTCGTGGGAGTGTTAGAATTTCCACGCACCCTAGGTCTGGTCTATGCCTTAGGCCCTTAGCTAAGCACATAAACACACTAGAGATGCCCAACTTTAACAACTTTGCACAACGGAATATAACAGCAAAGAAATCAATCAACTTTAACAACTTTGCACAATGGAATATAACAGCAAAGAAATCAATAAAGTACACAAGAATTATCGAAGAAAAGTTCAAAACGTGTTCCTTATTTGTCTATTAACAATGAAATCATAGGGCTCATGTACCAGGGATCATGGCCCTTTACAAAACCCAGTACAATACAAATATAATACTATATACTTGGGTTGAGGCAAAGTCCTTTCAGCTCTCATCTACCCTTGATCATATGTTGTCCTTTGCCACCAAACTCATCAGATGTCTACTATAACACACTGGGCACCCCTTGCCCTCCTCAAACTACCTAGCCCACTCTTTTTAGGCCCACAATCAACCTCTGCCCACCTAGCAGCTCCACAGTCAACTTCTTAAGCCTTGACTTATCCCTTATCCCACAGACTTCTAGTTGTAATAACTTTGTCTCATCTTCGGCCTCCTTTCCTAGCCTCCAACTGCTCCTTTAGAGCTTCGGCACCCAAAGTACATCCTAGACTCGCAACAACTCTCCTAACTCCATCTTAAATGGTACAGTCGTTGTTCCTCTGACTTCCTTCTGACTCTTATCACCAATATTCACGTGTAGATTAGAGTCCCATACAATAAGGCTCTCAAACACTTCTCATGATCCTATCATATGCTTCGACACTTTTCTATCTATGAACCAAGCACCCTCACGAATGGTGCTCCCTAAGAAATGAGAAACTTCTCGTCAAACTTTTTCACGAAAGCATCATGTTCGATTGTAGTTGGAGCAACCATTGCCATCATCCTACTTCTCCTCATTCCCTCCTTTCTTTGTATGCGAACACTTACTCGCATAATGACCAAACTTGCCACATGTATATCATATCACTTTTCTCAAGTCCTTCCTCTTCTTGCCATTGTCGAACTTCCCTTTGCCCTTCTTCAGCTTACAAATGAGAGCAAGATTCTCATCATTACCATACTTCTACTGAAGATCCTCATCCTGAAGTTCCTCCTAGATAAAATCATCCCATACCCTGTTCTAATTTGGTAGATTCTCTCGTGTGACTACTCTATTGATAGATGGCTTTTGATACTCTAAGAAGCCCTTCAAGGTTTACCTCACTAACTTAGGTTTCGTGTAATATGCTAGTGAAATTTTTGCCCTAGATCGTTTTTCAAATGACTAGGTTTTTCAATAATTTTTAGAAATTTGCCACGATCGATAATTGCAATGTATGAGTATTAATGCAATAGTAATGTTCCACAATGTTATTCAACCATCCATTATCAAACAATCTAGATCCAATGCAGAGTCCTCAACTAAACTTGGAATTACAACAGTATTATATAGAAATTAACCAATTCAACAATCTGCCACAAACTCTAACCAAATATGAATTTGACAGTGTACCAACAGATAGTAATTAGCCAAATAATCAAAACAAAAACTAGATGATGAATGTTATGCAAATCGCAATTTGTCTTCAAGGTTAACTAGTCCTCGGATTCCTACTCTTCCAACAACATTTGTTTTGCTTGTTACGACTTCTTCCCATAAAGGTCATCTATGCTCACTTCATCTCTCCTGCCTATCTGTCTTACGAAATTCCAGAGGTAGGTTCAGAAAGACGTTAGTTTTTCCTTTCAACTCGAGGTTGCCTTTGAAAAGGGTCTTCATTCCGGCTCGACTTAGTTGCTTCAGTTTCACAGGAACCCTAGGTCAGACGATGCTTGCTAATATAGCCTTCAATCTATGGATAGTGAACTCCGCTCTTCACCAAGATGACTTGCAAGTCGAAGAAGAACGTGTCTTCAATTTTGAATTACAGTCCATAGGGACCCTTTGTTGCAAACAAGAGTTTACTTCTCACAAGGCATCTCGCATACTAGAAACCCTCGAATTTCCACAATTTAATTTGCATTTGCTTTGCTCAACCATAAGGTGATTCGCACACAAGAAGGGATTCTTTCTTTAGATTTTGTCCAAGATTACTAGGATACCCATGAAAGAATTTTGTTGTTTCTTAATTGACTTGTGGAAACCCTCAGACTACTTCAAATTTGCACTTCGCTTCTCAGGAGTTGACCGCAAGATATTGACAATGTCATTCCTTGCTTCGTCTATTGTGTTGGACCGCGATTGATGGCCTGGTCGAATAGATAATGTCGATGCCCTTAATGTTTCTTGTGCCAAAGTTTACGAACCACCCAAAGCCGCAAAGAATACACTACTCAAACCGACAAACCTGCCTAGACCAAACCCTTGCAGAAAACAATCCTTTGTAAATCAAGACCCACAAGTAATTCGTTGTCTCTCAGATTGCTCTTTTGTGCCCATAACAGAATAATAAAAATGCAAGATGTTTCAACTAGGGTGACGAAATTGACAAGAAGAGGGGGTCTTAAAACCCTCAGAGCTAATGCTCAAAGCAAAGTAAAATGATTCACACTTGACGATCCAAAATGAATTCAAGCATCCTCTATTTATAGACTTTCTAAGGGGTTTCATCCTTTTTAATTAATTGAGTGAACTTTACTCAAAACCCTAGCTTTGGGTTTTTCTACCCAATTGACCCAAAATTTCCCAGCAATGTGTATTTTGGGTTTTTATCCCCTTTATGGATGACTATAGCCATCAAGGATGGATAGGCTAATAAGTTCTATTTGTTCTCAATTCGTAAAGGACATTACATTTCGAAACATCATCACCAATGACATTGAGCCTATCACGAACTTCTTGAACCCTTCTGAGATAGAATTTACATTCTCTCCATCTGTCATCTTGATGTATTGGAGCTTCTCTCTCAATACCATCTTCCTATTCATGTTCTTGTTCTGAAATAATGCTTTCAAAGCCTCCCATATATCCCATGTAGTGTTCTTCCTAATGAGATGAGGTATTTAGTGATCCTTGACTCCATCAAGTATGATCAACTTGACCTTCGCATCTGACTTCTTATGCCTAACCAACTCAGTTGCATTGGTTAACGAGGTAATCTTCTTGTCAGCAAATTCCCATATATCATTCACCAACAACACTAGCTTGATTCTTTCCATCCACAGACTTTAGTTGGAAAGCCCATCCAACCGATCCTCATACCTCAAACCAGAAACCATTTTTGACAAGTTGCTCATCCTTCAACAACAAGTCAACTCAAGTCCCTCTTAGAGTTGATCTTTGGGCAGACTCTAATCCAACTACCCTTTAAAGTAGCTCTAATACCATGTTGGAATTTCCACGTACACTAGGTCTCGTCTATGCCTTAGCTAAGCACATAAACACACTAGAGATGCCCAACTTTAACAACTTTGCACAGCGAAATATATTAGCAGAAAAATCAACAAAGTACACACCAATTTATGATCCAAAACATGTTCCTTATTTGTCAATTAACAAGAAAACCATAGGACTCTCGTACCAAGAATCGTGACCCTTTACAAACCCCAATACAATGCCAAATATGATACAAAATACCTGGGCTAAGGCTAAGTCCTTTTAGCTCTCATCTACCCTTGATCATTGGTTATCCTCTGCCACCAAACTCATCAGTGGTATGTTGTAACACACAAGGCACTCCTTGGCCCCATCAAACTACCTAGCGAACTCTCTTTAGGCTCATAGTCAACCTCTGCCCACCTAGTAGCTCCACAATCAACTTCTTAAGCCTTGGCTTATCCCTTTAGCCCACACAGTTCTAGTTGTAACAACTTTGCCTCAATTTCAGCCTCCTTTTCTAGCCTCGAACTCTTCCTTTAGTCCTCCTCAGTCCCACAGCCTCCAAACCAACTTATGCTAACCCTTGTTATGCTTGCGGCATGCCTAGCCAGGCATCCTATACCTTTGTCCAACCTCGGGCTCTTTGTACAACCCAAAACAAACATGTGGCCTCATTGTGCTAGCTCACGACCTCCATGTTTGGCCCTATGGTCCATCCTTTAACCCACTGCGCATTACCTCCTGCCTCAGCTTCATGTTCAAGATCTCAACCCTCTAAAAATAGCCTTCCACAAGTCTGTGAATCCTTCATAGCCTTGCAGCCAACCCTAACCAAGCTAGCGACCTTCTCTTGCACACAAAACAACCCTTAAACTTGCCTCAACAGACCCCCAAACCACTTGACCTCCTTCCTGCAGTCATACTCCTTGACTTGACCTCACACTAGCTTGTTGCAGCTCCTCTTAGGGTTGTCTTCTCTCACAAGTTTGCAGCTAGGTCACTTCTAGCTCCACCACACAAGAGAATTGTCCTTCACTCTCTTGTCTTCTAGCCTCTCCTTTGGCCCATACTATGTTTCCTTTAGATGTCTTGGGAGCTCCCTTTGTCCTTCAAAAGACCCCACTTCACCACTTAACATTAAATTAGAATATAAAATTACTTTCCTTGGGTTCCAAGCCCATTCGTTTGGGTCCAAAACCCAAACTTAGGGTGCCTCGCCCATAAGCTCTCCCTTTTGTGGGTTTTCTCCTCAGAAGCCTAATGCCCAAGGCTTGTGGGAGTACCTCCCGAGCTACCTAATTTCAACAAGAAGAAAATGATGGCTCATCCTCACTATCATCCTCAATAGGTTGACAAGGGGTCATCATAAATTTGGAAGGATATATCAGGTTTCTTAAACAAATCGAACATGAAAAGGGAAAGGCAAATGCAAAATAAAAATAAAAATTCAAGATCCAAGGCTTGTCGCATCTTTCTGTCCAACTTAAGATCTGCGTAGCAGCAACAAGTTGAAAACACTCTTGTTTGACAATTATTTCAATACAAAACATGCAACTCCAAATTGTATGAAGGAAGAAATGGTTGAAGGACCACATTCTGAAAACCATGATACACCTCATAAATATCATACCTTAAATGGTTAACCGTAGTTAGGTAACCACACTAACAATCCACAGAATTTGGATAAGATTAAGGAGGTAAAGATGGCTCAAACAAATATGTAATCACATCTCCTCATGATGTTGAAGACCCTAATCACTATATGATAACTAATGTTGGAAAATATTGCCACCATCAATTTCACATATTGGATCACTATATCATAAATTGAATTCACATCGAAGTGATAACAACTCACATCCCATTTTTCCTCTCACATATGCAAAAAATCATCAATGTTATTCTCTAGAGGATTAATGGGACTATCCTTTCCAATGGTTTCAAAAGATATATCATTAAACTCAATCGCCATGTAAAGGATATAACTTATGTCATCTTTCTTTGACAAGGCATCATCTTCAACATGATCATCTTCATCACTATTAGGATCTTCGCTTGGATCAAGGACTTCTTCATTAATAAAACCGTTATTAAGATCATGATTTTCCTCGAGATTTTCTTCAACATTTTCCTCTTGACGATCAAGAAGCATATCCTCCTCTTACTCATTGTAATCTTCTTCATCAATGGCATCTTCTACATCTTCGAAAGGGTCTAAAAGGCTTTCCTTTTGAAGGGCCTCAACTAAGTCGTGAAGAGTATCTTCATAACTCTAAAACATTGGCCCACGATACTCTGGAGAAATTTTCCAATAAACACTTTAATAGAGGGTATGACTTTTGGATAACAAGAAAACTGAACCCATTCCTTCTAAATTTTTCAAGTGAATCAATGAACAATCTCATAAGAGCATCTTCATGAACCATATTGATCTTTGAAGTGTATTTGAGGAATCTTATCACATGATCAATCATTGAAGAAGGATCACCATTAATTTTTGGAATGTTTATTATACAATTTGTTCCATAACGATTAGGATATCTAGGAATATCCTTAACATCCAAAACATTTCATGCAAATCCCAACGAACCATTTTCTTGAACCTCCGATAACAAGCAACAGAGGAGTTGTCGAGATGAACTACAAGCATTCAATCTTCAAAGACCAATGAAGAATTAGTGCTTTGTTCTTCCAATGGAGTTTCCAAAAGAGCAAATCTATCATCGAATTCGAGATGATATCATCCAAAGAATTTGAAGCTTAGACTTCATATTACAAGGAGGTGGACTCAACTTCTCCCCCGAAACAACACCAAAAATGTTACTGCAAAATTTATCAGGCCTAGTCCAAGGCCTCACTAGGCAACCTAGGTCTAATGGCAACAAGAAAGCAGCCACCACTACCACCTCAGTGGCTTCTCTCCAACTATTTAATGGTGGACAGTATCCCCACAAGGGACGCTTCCCTACAAAGATCACCAGCACGATATTAAACTAATGAGGGCTCGATGGTGATACAAGGTCTACTAATTGAAGCAAAAAGTGTTAGGCAAACTTCGAAATGTTAAGATAAGAATTTCTTGGAATTCAAATACACTTTTCGAAGACCTTTGTAATTTGAAAGAAGGTTGTTATAAGTGATTTTTTATGATACGCATATTTAGGGCATGCAATGGCATATAGCAGCTTTAGGAAAAAGTCTATAAGTGATAATATCAACAAAGGAACAAAGGCTATGAAGGAGGCAAGCTAAGGTTAAGTGAACAATGGTTTTACACGGTTGAAAATACATATGATAGAAATTAAAACAAGACATCATCCCTATTTTTTGTTGATTTGGGGTAGCATCGGATGTGCTTTAGGCCTCAAATTTTGTAGGAAGGCTTGGGCACATGCATTCCAAAAAACCCAAAAATCGTTTTGGGAAATTTCACCCAGAAGTGATTTCATTAAAATAATTAATATTTTTAATGGAGTTCATAAGTCTAAACTTAGGAAATTAAAATATTAATGGGTATTAATCTAATTAGGGGTGAAACTTCTAGAAAAAGACACAGATCATGCCAAAACGATATGAGCCTTTGATTATGTTTTAATCTAGGTCGTTGGTTGTCCAATAGGAAGATGTAAGAAGGGGCTCGAGAGTCATTTGAAAACACACACACAGATTGAGAAAATCGATTTTCTGAAGTGAGAAATTCTCAGCAAGAAAAATCGATTGAGGAGATCTCTTGTAGTTGAGGGGCAAAGATAGCAGCTTCTGGAGAGAGATTCTCAGCCGAAGATACATTAGCAGAGAGAGGCAGAGAGCGATCCAGAAGCCTTGACGCAAAGGTTGGCGTAGGGCCAGAAGGGCCATGCAGAAGCAGTGCAGAGAGAGATAGAGGAGTCTAAAATCTGTAGAGGAATTCAATTTTTAGAAGTTGAGAGCCGGGGTGTGAGACCGAGAGGCAGAAATCGAATCTTCTGGGCAGCAAATCAACCAGCCAGAGAAGTGATGCAGCACCCAGAGAGCTTGATGCTGAGGTGATGCAGACACTACACAGAGGCAGCGCAAAGGCAGTGAAAAAAGCCAGGGGCAGTCAATTTGGGGTTGGATCAGCCAAGATTTCTCAGTGATTGAATGAGGTAAACGCACAAAGCTTCTGCCAGTATTTCTCTTTGTAACTGAATTACCCTGTGAGGTATTCAATGATGTATTCAAAATTTGCTACTGCTTAATAATAATAAACACTCAGAGCTACTGCATCGGTTTTCCCGTGTTGGGTTTTCCCGTGGCCTTTTGTCCAAAAATCGTTGTCCTATGTGTTTCTATTTTCCTTGCTCATTTTCTATGTTTCAGAATCATATTTAATTTGGTGTAGGCTGCTTCAGTAATTTACTTAGATGTTTCAAGAAGAAATTTGAAATAAGCTTGTAACATAATTTTCAATCTAGGTGAAGTAGATTCAGTAGTTTGTAGTAGGATTCCTGAGATTGTTAGATCTAGGAATTTTCACACGATATCAGTGTTGTTGATGTGAAACAAGCAAGAGCAAATCTAACACTGAAGCAAGGGCCAACTTGCTACAACAAGCAGCAGTTTGAATTCCCTGACAGATTACGCAATTCTAGCCAAGAGGGCTATATTTTCGTGGGTGTCTCTCTTTGAGTGAGCCGACAGAGAGGTAACACTACCAAATCGAAAAATTGCCAAGGCAAAAGAAGCTACACAGAGCTAGAGGGACGCAGTTTTCTGCACGTTGAGTGTTGGGCAAAAAAGTCATCAGAAGGAAGAAGCAACTCGCATAGTGAGGGAATACTTCCTCAGTGATTTCTTGTCGAGGAAATCAATATTTCTCATTTGTCGAGCGGCAGAGAAGCAGCAGCTTACTAGCTCCATCAAGGAGTGCGTAAGGCAACGTAGGAGCTATGCAATAGGGAGAAAGATGGAATTGAACGACATTTTTCGGAATATATGGCAACCAGTGCCTTGAGGGATTAGGACAGGTTGGACGAGACTTCCAACTATGCCATCTGGAAGCCTAGAATGTCCTTCTAGATGAGCATGCCCTCTAGAAGGCCGAGAGGATGATCCTAGATGGGGTCAAGGATCACGTGGTGTCCCATGTTGCTAGAAAAGGAACTACTAAGGAGGTGTGGGATGCCTTGGCCACATTGTATCAGGGATCTTTCGAGTTGCGAAAGATGTACTTAGAGAAAAAGTTGAGATCTACGCAGATACTAAAGGGAGAACGTGTGGATCCATTCCTCACGAAACTGAAGGAGACCCATGATGAGTTGTCAGTTGCAAGACACACACCTCAGGATTCGGAGATAGTGAGATTATCTCTAAATTTCGTCTCGAATGATTGGCAAGTCTTTGTCCAGAGCATCTTGGGCAGAGCAACATTGCCAAATTGGGACAAGATGTGGGCAGCTCCGAAACAATAAGAGTTGAAGAGAGACATGCTCAAGGTCAAACTTGACGGGAACAGAAGCAGCAGTGGTTCGAAGTCCAAAGTAGAGGAGGAGGATAACGCAACCCTTGCATCTAAGGACAACAGGGGCAACAAAGACGAAAGGACATCTCCAAGGTGAAATGCTTCAAATGTGGCGAGATGGGCCACTATGCATCCTAGTGTCCTTTGAAGAAAAAGGGCAAGGATGAAAAGCATGATCCTAAGTTTGAGGAGTTCACCATGACAACCGAGATACCTCCAGGAGGGAGGTGGGCTGATTTGGAGATGTAGTTCAAAAGAGCTACAGATGGGCAGGATCCTTGAGGAGCCCACCTCTTGGATCATCACCTTGCTACAAGAGCCCATGATCATTAGTAGCGGGATGGTGGCATTTCAGTTGGTTCCATGGAGTGTTAATTCGACAGGATGCAGTGGTTAGTAGCGCCAGAATGTGAACAGTGCAAAGCAGAGAGACAACATTGCAAGGAGGCACAGTGCAAAGCTTCAGTAGCGCAGTGGCTTCAAAAGAGAATGTGGGACTAGGAGCAGTGAGGATTTCAGCACCAAGGTGTATCCACTAGATACTTGTCCAGTTTTGGGTGTTTTCATTTGCTTCTCTCAACAACTTAGTTGCAGTACGGATGCAGTGTTAGCAATGGCAGTGCTAGCAGCATAGCAGATGCAGCGTTTGAGGGGAGTTGCAATACAAATGTAGCACTGGCAGTGGCAGTGTCAAAGGCAGTAGTGCAATACAAGCAGCAACGCAGTAGTTGCTAGATAGTATGTCAGACATCAGCAGCACAGAGGACGATGCTTCGAAGTCAGAGCAATATGTAGCAACAGTGTATTGCTAAAGCACACTCCTCGCTAAGAGGGAGTGTTGATTTGGGGTAGCATCGGATGTGCTCTAGGCCTCAAAATTTTGCATGGAGGCTTGGGCACATGCATTTCAAAGAACCCAGAAAGCATTTTGGGAAATTTCACCGAGAAGTGATTTTATTAAAATAATTAATATTTTTAATGGAGTTCCTAAGTCTAAACTTAGGAAAATTAAAATATTAATGGGTATTAATATAATCACGAGGTGAAACTTCTAGAAAAGACACGGATCAAGCCAAAATGATCTAAGCCTTTGATTATGTTTTAATCTAGGTTGTTGGTTGTCCAATGGGAAGATATAAGAAGGGGCTTGAGAATCATTTGGAAAACACACAAAGATATTGAGAAAATCAATTTTCTAAAGTGAAGTTCTCCGAAGGAAAAATCGATTAAGGAGACCTCTTGCAATTGAGGGGCAGGGATAGCAGCTTCCGAAGAGAGAGATTCTCAGTCGGAGATATATCAGCAGAGAGAGGCAGAGAGTAATCCAGAAGCCTCGACGCAGAGGCTGGCGCAAGGCCAGAAGGGCTACGCAGAAGCAACACAGAGGGAGAGAGAGGAGTCTAAAATATGCAAAGGAATTTGATTTTTAGAAGTCGGGAGTCGGGGTGCGAGACAGGGAGGCAGAAATCGAATCTCTTGGGCAATAGATCGACTAGCCAGAGAAGTGACACAGCACCCAAAGAGCTTGACATTGGGCGGACGCAGACACTATGCAGAGGCAACCAGAAAAGCCGGGAGCAGTCAGTTTTGGGTTGTATCAGCCAGGATTTCTCAGTGATTGTGTGATGTAAACTCACAAAGCTTCTGCCAATATTTCTCTCTGTAACCGAATTACCCTGTGAGGTATCCAGTGATATATTTAGAATTTGCTACTGTTTAATAATAATAAACCCTCGGAGTTGTTGCATCGGTTTTCCCGCATTGGGTTTTTCCGGGGACTTTTGTCCAAAAATAATTGTGTCCTATGTGTTTCTATTTGATTTTCAGAAGTCAGGAGCCGGGGTGTGAGACCGGGAGGTAGAAATCAAATCTCCTAGGCAGTAGATCGACTAGCCAGAGAAGTGACACAACACCCAAAGAGCTTGACGTTGGGCTGATGCAAACACTATGCAGAGGCAGCCAGAAAAGTTGGAGCGATCAGTTTTGGGTTGGATCAACCAAGATTTCTTGTACTTGTGTTGGGATGATTATGCCTTCAACCCTATTAGGTACTTCCACCCCCAAAGGGGAAGGGCATGCCACAAGTAGACTCGTCAATCCATGTGTGCACGTGATAATGATGGTGATGGAGTGGGCAAGTCTTTAAGGAAGATGGTCATAGCCAAGATAACAACTAAAGGGGGTCCAACATCTCTGAGTACTATAATGAGAAGATGGAGCAATCATGGAGGCATGAGTTACCCCTTTCCTCGGCATACCTTTTCCACCCCTCTAGTGCACCTTCTACTTTAATGATTTATCTTTCTTTCTTACATAGCTTAGGAGACCAAGTTTGCTTTATGCTTTTCGAAATTCCATTACCCCTTAGAGATGTAGAAATTTCACACTCATTTGTGTTGGGACATTAAAGAGTTCCTTTGTGATGCACCCTGAAATGTTTAGGCATTAAGTGATGGCTAATGAGGGGGGTAGAGCTCATGCTAGGCCCACGCGCTTACTAAGCCCAACCCTCTTTTGCATTTTTCTTTTCTTTAATTGTGGCTTTAAATGCTATTATCGTTCTTTCAACTGCATCAACCTCTTGGAACAAGTTTTTGGGCTTGACTAAGAGACAAGGATATAATGTGCGAATCCCAATGATAAATGACGATCAACCCAAAGGATGGATGTGGATAATAGGGGAAACATGGAAAGTGTCGATTATGGAATACCTTGGGCACAATATTTCAATCAGTGCCTCTAATTAGTGCCCCTCCTGAAGGAAGGACCTCAGGGAGGTCGCACTAGACTAGAGGCAAAGGATAACCTCCCAGGTGAAGCATGGGAACAAGGGTACAATCAAGAGCAGTCAATCTTCCAGCTTGGTCTGTGATCCATACTAGTATGCCCAAAACATTGAATGAAAGCACATGATTACAAGAATGGTTAGTGTACCTTTTGCAAATCACATGTCTTCCTTCAAGAAGCATGTCAGATGGGAGAGAGCATTGATTGGACCATAAGTGGAGAGCTCTAATGTAAAGTCGCATGTGGGCCATCACAGGGTTGTTGGTTGGCTAGCTAGCTATCAAATGAGTAGAATTTTTCTCTCCTATGGGTAACCCACTTTTGATGGGTAGCAATCCCTACTAGGAGCAAAGTCTCATTAAGTCCAAATGCTATGAGGGAAAGAGACAAGTCTAAAGATGATCATGAGGAATAATGGATGGGCCCCATTCTCCTCCTCAACGACGCATAGAGGATCTAACCGTTTACAATGAATGATGCCTTGTAGCCAAAACATGTAATCTCTTCATTCTAGGTTGATTGGCCCAAAGCAATCTACACTTCTAAACCTTGAAACAATAAAGGATAGTCAATTAATGATCATCTCTGTGATGTTAGATTGTGAGTCCCTCTACAATCATGAAGTCTAAGACCACCGACTTATGATTGTAATCCTTATCTAATAATGAGGTGTCATCATGATCCATTGATGAGCTATCAATGAGAGATCTAAATCTATAAGTGGTCAATTTCAAGTATTACATGTTAATTTTTTGTGAACCGAGCACCCATCACTTTAACATAGCATATTACATATCTATTAAATAAATGCACAACTAGGTTCTTAACAGAATTATTTAGCGGAAGCAAAATTACACTTAATCTCAATGACAGATGACACATATAGATTCAACCCAATAAAATCAATTCTTCATTAATTACTCAATCAAAACCTACTTGGGCTCTCGTCATGGGATAATGGCCCCAAATTGAAGAAAATACAATTACAAGATACCATGGATCTGATATAGTTGATCCAACCCTAGATCTGTCCTTGATCTCCTTGGCTTATCAAGATCTCCAATGCTACACTTTTGCACTCTCCTTAAACCCAACACACTAGAATGGAAATCCTCCACTCACCACTAAGTTTCCATTCTCAATGTCTTGTGTTGTTGTATGGTATGTCTTTCTCCTCTCCTTAACCTTGCTTTTATAACTTTACATTAAGCTAAATATCTAACCCTAATCTCCAAAGTGATTGAAGGTAGAGATTAGATCTCACCTCATTTGGGATCAACGATTGAGATTAAAAGATAATCACTAAAGTAAATATTTTACTTTTCCGAAGTTTCTTCAGTGCAATAGCCAACGTAGTTAATTATGTGTTTTTCCTAATTTAGACTTGGGCTAAGTTACAATAGCAACTTACTCATACTTGACAAGTGTCCTAAGGAGACGTTGGGCAACTTCTGCACATCTAAGCACTTAGGCCTGTGCAAAAGTACATGCCCAAGCTAAAAACATCAACACTCCCTCTTAGCAAGGGAAGTACATCTACCACTTAGAACTGGCTTCAATCTTGGAATTGCATCTGCTGCAATGGTTAATCCCTCTAATCTAGAAGTCTTCCCTGCCACCTAGTTTGAAACTATCTTCGAAGACCTCTCTTTGGACTTGTTCCTAAAATCCTCTTGCTCCTGAACATCTTGCAAAGTCATCTCATACAAAGAATACTTGACAAACTTGAAAGGAATGTCGATTGCTCCTCCCCTACCTGAACCTGAAGGTTGACTCCCTTTGAACTGCTCAACCTTCATAGCTTCTCGCCCCGTATTCTTTATCATTGTTCTGCTTCTTGTCATTGCTCAAATAGGCTAGTCCTTTAACTTATATAGGTTGCTCTCTCTAAATCCATTGTCGAAGCTAGTTCCCATAGGTTTAATCAATGTATGTACATCCTGGGATGCTACACAAAACACCTTCTTCTCTATCATAGAGACTGAGAGCAAACTCCACTTGAGTTCTAGCACCCATAGCATGTCCTTCACTTCTAACATGCCTCCTAACCCATGCTAAAATATCATTGTTCCAACCCCCTTCACTGCATGTATGATCCACACCAAACTCAACATGCAATTCTGAGTCCCACTTATTTGATGTCAAACAACTCGTGTGTTCCTATCACATGTCTTGTGGCTCCACTATCAACTAGCCACACACCAACTAGAAAGGTGCCCAAGGAAAGGTAGGAAACAAGTGTGAACTTGGTTTCAAACTTCTTGGCAAACTCTTCCACTCAAGCTTTTGCCAACACAGATATAGTAGACTATGTATCCTTTCCGCCCTTCTTTCTCTCTAGAAACTATGAAGCATAGTGTCTCGTCTTATGACAAGAAAAACACTTGACCTTAGTCAAGTCCTTTTTTGGTTGTCAAGCTAACTCCTCACTCCTGTTGCTCAAACCTTTTCCTTTGCTCCTCATAGCCCGACTCGTAAGAGCAAGATTTTCATCATCATTACCATGTCAGCCTCCTGAAAGAGATTCCTCCCAAATCTCCTCCTAGATGAAATCATCCCACAGCCTATCCCAATCATGAAATTTCCCTCGTGCCATGATGCCCATGATGAAAGGAGCCCATGGCTTGGTGAAGCCATTCAAGGTTATCCTTACCATCTCTCCATCTATCACAGCTTTCCTGACTACATCCAACTCATCACAAACTTGTGTGATCTTGGTTAGATAAGTAGTCATTGTATCTGATTTAGGAATCTTTGTGTTCCTGAGATTTTCTCTCAATTGGCATTATCTGGTAAAACTTCATTAAAGCCTCCCACATCTCCCTTGTATTCTTCATCCTTCATCGCATCTAAGACAATATTTCTGGCTTTCACATCCTTCTTATTGTGGATGGCTAGATCTGCAGAATATGTGGTCAATGTGCCTTGGTGTTAACAAACTCCCATGTGCCATTCTTCGTGAGGATTAGAAAAACACTCACCTTCCAAGCAATGAAGTTATAGGCATCATCCAACCTGTCCTCAAATCTCAAAACAATTGAGGCCATCTTTCCAAATTATAAACTCAAATGAAAGGTTCTACATAGTTTGTTAAGCACCCAAATATGTTGCCTATCCCTTGACCAGTGCAATCTCCCTCTCTCCCTATAAGGGATGACCTCCACCAATCTTGTTGACTTTGCTAGCAAAACAAATCTAGTTATTGATACTACCCTTTGTACCATTACCCACCACGTTGCTTCAATGTTTGTTGCTCCTATAATTTGTCGACACCACAACTTGTCGCTTTAACACTCCACCCAGTCCATGCTTCGATGCCCAGTCTCCACAACCACGAGATGGCTCACGTTGCCAACCAAAACTCCTTGTTGGGGGCTAGCCCTAGTTTCCAACAGATGTCTTGCTCAACACCTTTTGCAATGTGTGTTGCCTCCATTTGGTCAATCGCAACAACTTCCTCACTATCACCTTTTATCCACTTATCTCTACGCCTGCTCTCCTTGTCAACTTTGTTCAAGAAACTCTATGTGCAGTTGTTGGTTGACCTCCTAGCCACAACCCAACTTGTGCCTACTTCCTGCACAAGCCCTTCTCTACTTGTTCCTCTATCATGTGTACTAACCTACAATCGCACTTGCTTACTCGTGTTTTCAACACAAGTCATGGTTGTGAATCTCCACGCCCTCAAGATGCAATCCCCGACACCTCCATCGGTACCTTACTAATCGGGTCTGACAGCGTCCCCTAGTTGTGGGCTTCTTTCTTTTCGCGTCAAGCAATCTTCCCTATCTACCAGTTGGTTGGGTTTGATATCCCACTCTCGGCTATCAGCCACTAGTCTATGAACTCTCTTTTTTTTACTTTTGGCTTTGCTCAACCTGTCTAATATGCTCTGTCAAGCACACAAAAAAATTGTTTGTTTTGGCCTTGACTCTATCACACTTGAATCGTAATGCATCGTATAGCTCAAATATCACTCTAATACAATTATCTGTGTTGTACGACATGTGCCCCGTGTTTATCCCCTTACTGTCTCGTACAATCACAGCCAAGCTTGGCCCTGGCGATGCCTATATGACTCTAGATTCCTATGGGATTTCGAGATCAATATTTAGAGTTTTCGCCCTAATACCATGTTAGTTTTATGTGAACCTAATACCTAGCTCTTTAGTAACCTAGCAAGTTACAAATTCGCTGAATAAATGCACAACTAGTTTCTTAACAAAATTATTTAGCAAAGCAAAAATTACACCAATCTCAATCACAAGTTACACACAGATTTTGCACAATAAAATGAGTTCATTAATTACTCAATCAAAACCTACTTGGGATCTCGTCCTTGGATAATGGCCCAACTGAAAAATAAACAACAATAAACACAAAAAAAATACAATTACAACATACCTTGGATCAAGCCATAGATCTGTCCTTGATCACCTTAGCTGATCGAGATCTTCAATCTTGCACTTCTGCACTTTCCTTGGACTTAACACACTTAAATGGAAGTCCTTCTTTGCTCACAACTGATATGCCTCTTTGAATGCCTTGTGTTGTTCTATGGTGTGTCTTTCTCCTCTCTTTAGCTTTCCTTTTATAACTTTACATTAAGCTAAATCCCTAACCCTAATCCCCAAAGTGATTGACAGTTGAGATTAGACCTTGCCTCACTTCAGACCAATGGTTGAGATTAAAACATAATCACTAAAGTAAATACTTTACCTTTCCTAAGTTTCTTTCGCTCGATAGCCAACATAACTAATCATGTGCTTTTCCTAAGTTAAACTCAGGCTAAGTTACAATAGCAACTTGCTCATACTTGAGCAAGTGTCCTAAGGAGACTTTCGGCAACTTCTGCATGCCTAGAAACTTGCATTTATGTATAAGAACTTGCCCAAGCTACAAACATCAACATTATAAATTGATACCATGAGATCAATAGAAGGTGTAGAAGATGGTTGAAGCCCTTTTCAGCCAAATTTTATTCTTATCTTTTGCTTTTTCTAACTCTTAACATGAGGTACATTTTGGACATGATATATTGGAAGTGGTTGTTAAGAAATCCTTAGGGCAACAAGTTAGGGTTTTCTTAATTTGATTTCTCTTACTTTAACACTTTCTTGTGATGTTTCTTATTAATTTTTCTTTCAATAATTGTATTTTTTATCATCAAGACAAATGCCAAACAATGAAGATCACAAACACAACAGAGAACACAAGATGTAGGCACTCAACTAGACCAAAACCCATCTTCTAGGAGAAAATCCAAAAATTCTTCTTCTTTTCTTTACAAACAAATCAAATGAGACAACCAAGACCTTTTGACCAAGACAAAAACTCTCCTCCATCCACCAAGTCAACCAAGTCAAACTTCTAGCCCCTTCCTTCACAAGTCAACATAAGTTTTCTCCTCTAAAACAAGTCAACAAGAGTTTCGGCCTGCTTTGCTCTTCTAAATCTCGATTTGCACCTTTGGCCCTATAATATGTCTTTGTTTCCTTCACACTTGTGGTAGAAGAGTAGAGAATCTCACTCCAACATTTTCTTCCTTCTTTGCTATGTAAAAGCTTCTTCCTTAAATTTCTTCGTACTTCCTTATTATTGATAAGTTTCAGATCGAATTTCCTTCATGATTAGTGTCGCAATAGGTCGAATTGCTTCTCTATATATAGTGGTTCGAATATCCATTATGAGTCCAACTTGACAGATGTTTGAGGCTGACTTGAAGGGTGAGGAAGTCGACTTGGTGGAGGAGGGACAAGACACAAAAATAATTTTCTTTCCTTGACATAAGGAGCCCAAGAAGGGTTTAATATATTATGACTTTGAATTTGACTCAAGACACAAACCCTAGAGCACTCAATGGGTGCTTTTGACCTAGAAATGAAATAAACAAAGCACGAAACCTGTGCTTAAATGATTTTTTCTTTTACAATAATTTTTCTTTCTTTTGACAAATACATTATATCATGACTCAAGTACAATTATGAAGACCGATACTAGTTACATTTCTCAACAATGACTTCATGAGCACAATCTCTCAAATAGGGAGCAAGGGAGCCCTACCCCTTATTAAGCCCAAGCTGGAAGGCACGTCTCAAATTAAAACAAGGCCCTATGAATTTCACCCCCAAGTGTGTATAAGTCGTGGTGATCTAGATTTCTTCCCCTCATGTAAGTCATCGTTAGATAGAGCACACTTTCACCAATACTGAACTCATGTGTTGCCAGGGATAAATAAAAGCAATTTATCTAATAAAAAATGAAAATAAATGACTGAAAGTTCTAGTTATATAAAATAAATCACAATGTTATCTAGCGTATAACAATACCCATCACTTGTGGATTGGTAATCAGAATTTTGCAATTGGATTAACATACATCACTATTTATAATTAGGACTATATTATGGAAACTGTCCCACGTATGTACTAACATCACAAAGAAATGTTATAATGGAGACTACATGCAATGGTTTTACCAATTTGTCTCACACATAGCTTGAGAGGTTAAGTAGATATTGCATTGTATAACTGATAAATTATTACTAATCCCATTATTTTGCAAAGCATCGACAACTAAAGGTATGTGTGTCTGTAGTTATGATGTTCCAAAGAAAGTGTTATAAATAGATATTAAAACAGCTGTTCAGACTTCAACTCGAGAAATGGAAGTGAGTGCTAGGAAACAAACCTTATTAGTTCGTGAATTAACTCCATATACACTGGATCCATAATTTGGTAACCCATATCCAACTGGAGTATAACCACCAGGAATGCCCTGCAATCCAGCTACACTACCACCTGCATAAACACATATTTTTTTATTACAAGCTTTTAATGTTTTTTCAAATATAAATAAGGTTCAAAAACTGTAACTAATAAGTATAACATGGTTTGGAAAGAACATGCTTGGATCTATTAGCAAGCTGTCACCGAAACAAGCTAACATTTTCCAATTGATTGTGACTATTTTTGTGTATTATATTACACCATGAATACAAGAAACCCTGCATAGCTTTCTCCATTTATATTATATTTCCATGTTCAATACCCCATAGGACATGTTGCCATATAATAACATGGCCAACTTGATGACTTCTCGTAGTTAACAGAGCCTAGTAATTTGTCCTAGGCAGGCAGACTATGCCAGGTGCAAGTCCTAAGCGTTTTTGGCATTATAGAAACCTCATGTTTGCAGCTCTTAAGCCGAGGTCTACCAGCCAACAAGGATCTCCCCCAAAAGGATATTTAAATACCAAAAATAAAAAGCAAAGCTACCACTTTTGGAAACTCCATACCAGCTGGAAGAAGTAGCAGAGATATTTCATGAAACAGAACAAATCATGAGAAAGCTATGGCAAGATATGATTCCTTTCCAATATAACCTCTTTTAAGCAGAATCATTTAAACAAGTCCATAGCCTTAACTGAAATCTATCAAGTGTTTATTGATCCCATTGGCTTTTTATGTCTTTCTATTGGATGCTTTTAAAAAAATAGTATTCAGTGAAACCAAGCTCAATGTAGAATGGAATGACAATAGTGCCTTGAGATATTTATACGGCACATCATGGGAGAGATGTATCCAGTGTGCAGCTTAGAACAGCAATCTTCTGATAAGCAAAACATGCTGGTATGATTCCAAGAATTGAAGTTTGGAAGCAGAATCATATACACCTTGGTTAAGTTCTCCTTAATGAATTAACCTTTCACTAAATCATGCTCAACATTGCTCAACCCTTACAGCCTAGTCACGTGAGGTTAGCATAGCCCTAAATATATCAGTCAGCCTAAACTGGTTAAGATGGTAGTGTTTGACAAAAAGGATCACCTGAATCGCTGAGTGCCATCAACCTTTCAAAGCATAAAGCGCTGTCAACATTAGTGGACCATTTCAGTGAAAACCATTCTGGGTAATAAGGACCAACAGGGGTGAGATTGCTCTCATACCAGAGAAAACACTAGGTTTTTCATCTGGATAGAAGCTGGAATTCCCCCTTCTTATAGTTACTGAGAATTTTTATTCCAAGTCAAACTGTCATGTCCCTTCCTAAAATAAATTTTGCTAAGAAGATTCACAATTTTGCATTTTTGGCTATTGTAAGGAACCCACATATTTTTGGAGGAAATACTTAGGAGAAGGGAGGTCGATATTACTTGGTTGGTGGAATGTGGGGCCACCCCCTCATGAAATACACACCCCTCCAAAGAAAGAAGTCGAATTGCTAAGGTGAGGAAGCCAAAATATTAGATGGAGGGACCCACATGAGGAGACAAGGAGGGAATTATAAATAGGGCGAGCATGGCAGCTATAGGGACCTTTTGACAATTTAACATTTACTTGCACCCAGCACGCTTGAGCTGTTTAGCCGAGTGTGCAACCCAGACTCTCAAGCGAGTTTCTCAACCTTTTCTTCGGTGGACTTAGAGTGCCAGCCCAAGGAGGGAGGTGGATTTCCTTGTGAGCCTCTTCAGCATCAGTTTCAGACAATTTCGTGGTGGTTTCATGGCAGTTTCCAGGGCGCAGTTGGGGAGTACAAATTGCTTGGAGAGGCCAGCATAGAGCAGAAGATTGGCTGTGGTTTCTGGGGGAGTCTTGCCACACTATTTGCTGGAGTTTTTGATGGGAGAGATCAGCCAAATCCGGTAGGAGTTTTACTGAAGCAACGCTGCCACCTGGGACACTGCATGGGCCTGCATAGGAGGCTTTCCTAGGCACACGTGGGAGCTAAAGGGGTGACCTTTGGGGCCAGATTTGAGTTGGGGATTTGGGGAGCTTTCCGGAGGGGTCAAGCCCTGGCATTTTGCAGCATTTTGGAGGGCTGAATCAGGTGACTCTTCAGGTTGGCCGAAATTACCAGTCAGTTGGAGAGTACACTGAAATTGGTGTCAATTTCAAGGGTTGGAAGTAGGCCAAACCATTTTTGGGTTTTGGTGGGTTATTGGAGATGAGTCCGGGTTTAATTTCCCGGAATTTTCTGAGCACCCATAGAGGGTCAAATCAGCCATTCTTTGCAGCCAGCAGTTCAGTTTCTGAAGGGCCATCACAGAGCTATTGTGGGGGCAACTACCTAGCCGTTGGAGCAGCTAATTTCATCATTTGGGATTTTAAAGCTTGCCTTGGGCAAGCCCAGGAGCATACATTCCAAGTTTCTATTGTACCGCATCTATTTATAATAAAATGGCTCAGATCAGCACAGTTTTTGGGGTACTTCCTGGTGTATAATTTGTATGAAATTTTTGTGAGTATTCTTGCTATGCATGCTTTGTTTATCATTGTTAATTTTCCTTAGGGATACTACACAAACTTTGCACATAACAGCTAGTTCTAATGGTTTCCTGGGAACTAGCACATAACCCTAACTTCTAGTGGTTTCCTATATCACCTTAGAGAAAAGTATAAATAGAGGAGACTATGGAGAGGCTCATGGTATCTCAAGTGAGATGGACTTCACTTGAGGAGAGCCCTAGATGAGGAGAGACGCAGTCAGCTAGGAGGGCTGAGCTTCTGCCCAAGCAAGAGGTCGAGTGGAGTGTTTCTGTTCTAAGAGTACCAAGTTGAGGATCTACCAAGAGTGTTGTAATTGATGGTTGTCTGAGGTCATATAGAGGGCCAAAAACCTGTGACAGGCGGCCGTAGGAAGGGCTGAGAGAAGGCCGAAGTCTAAAATGGCCTAGTAGCCCTACCTACTGGTAAATCTAGAAGCTTTCAAGTACACCGAGGTCTTATGCTGGAGGTCCAAGTGGGTTGGAGCTCTTCGTTGCAGAGAGGTTGGTTAGAGCAGATTAAGGATAGACAAAACCACAGAAAAGGCAGGTCGTGGGCATGAGATCCTACGAACAGTTGACTGTGTGCCAGACAACGAGGACGAAGGTGGCTACGGTTTGGATGAGGGAGGCCAAGAGCCTCAAAAACTCAAGAAGGGTTGTATAGTGGCCTAGAAGCCCTCGTTAGGGAAGGTCACAGTGAATCAAGTGTCCGGCAGAGAAGACCAGAGTTGTAGGTGATTTGTTGATGGTTGAGGGTAGGATCACAGCCAGATCTGGGTCCTAGTATGGGTTAGAATGTGGTCTAGTTGAGAGAGGTCGAAACCTACAGCAATGAACAACTACGCAAGGAGTTGCTTGCACGAAGAACTTTGTTCACAAAAGTAGTTGTGAACAGCAAGCTTGAAGGCTTACATATGCAGTAAAGTTGAAGGACTTAACTCATTGTGAGTAGCTGAAGTATTTGAAGGGTAGAAATGCAAGAGGGCTGAAGAATCTGATTTCTGTGAACAGAGAACCAAAAGGATTGAAGACTAAAGGACTACCTTCAGCAAGTCAAGCATTGTCTATGTATTTTGTGGGCAGATCGTAGATCTGAAGAAGCAGATTCAAGCCCTAGTTTTGTATAATATGTATACTAGCTATACTAGTGATCTAAAGGGCCATGATCCCTAGTACGAGAGCTCCATGATTTTTTTATTGATAGACTAATAAAATAATCAAGCTTTGGGCTCAAAGTTCTATGTACTTAATTGATTTCACTGTTGTAGATTTCTGTTTTGCAAAGTGCTTCTAAGTTTAGGGTTTCTTGTGTGTTTATGTGTGTGATTGGCCATAGACCAGATCTAGGGCCTAACGAAAATTCAACATGTTATAAGAGCCAGGTAGATGAGCACGTGGATCAGAGTGTGCACATGAAGCAAAGTGAGCCAGTGAAGGTTGTGTAGGCTCAGAGGGAGTCTAGCTTGAGAGGGGACTGCAAAGGATTGTCAACTGCCCTATAGAAGTTTGAATCTTTAGGTTCTAACAAGATAGAGGAGTTTTCAGCCCATGCAAGGACAGTGACAGACCATGCAAGAACAGTCATGTTGGTGCAAGGAAAAGTGATGTTGCATGCAAGGACAACCATGCACCATGCAAGACAAAGCTAGGCCTAGTACAAATAAGACATGGCACATGTGAGCCCAGCTATGGCTACACAAGGAAATTCATGGCTCATGCAAGGACGATCATGGGGATGCAAGGAAAGTCATGGCGCTGGAAGCGCGAAGGAAATACCTTCCTAACTAAGAGGGAGTGTTAGATTTTGGGTAGCTCGGAAGGTATTTCTGAGAGGGAAAACTCACCAAGAAAAAGTTTATTGGGCGATTTACGCAAAAGTGGGGTTTTGGACCCAAAGCAATGGGTTTAGGAACGAGAAAATAATTATTTATTCTAAAGGGTCGAGAGGCTAAAACCCCAAGTTCTAGTGGTTTCCTCAATGACCCTAGAGAAAAGGATAAATAGAGGAACCTATGGAGAGGCTCAAGGCATCTCAAGTGAGATGGACTTCACTTGAGGAGAGCGGCAGTCAGCTAGGAAGGTCGAGCTTCTACCCAAGGAAGAGGTCGAGTGGAGTGTTTCTATTCTAAGAGTACCGAGTTTAGGATCTACCAAGAGTGTTGCACTTGAGGGTTGTCTGAGGTCACATGAGGGACCAAAAACCTGTGACAAGAGACCACAGGAAAGGATCAAAGGAAGTCGAAGTCTAAACTGGCCTTGTAGCCCTACCTGCTAGTAAATCTAGAGGTTGTCAACTAGATCGACGTCTTATGGCAGACAACAAAGGTTGGTTAGGGAAGATTAAGTTTAGACACAACCACAAAAAGGGCAGGTCATGGACATGAGATCCTAAGAACAGATGACTGTGGGCCAGACTAGGAGGCTTGGGGTGGCTATGGTCTGGTTGAAGGTGCTCAATAACCACAGAAACTCGAGGAGGGTTGTATAGTGGCCTAGAAGCCCTGGTTAAATTCTTGGAATTTCTCGAATACTTTATCCTTAGACTTTAAGAAATATATCCACGATTTTTTGGAGTGACTATCAGTGAATGTTACATAATATTGATGACCACCAAGTGACTTCTTTGTCATAGCTCCACAAACATTTGCGTGTATTAGATCTAAAATTTCCTTGGATCTTCTGTCACTGTTAGTAAAAGGCAATTTCTTCACATTCTTGCCAAGAGCACATCCCTTACAGACTCCTTCATGCTCTTCTTTTAATTGAGGCATACCAGTAACCATTTGATTCAATGATGGCAATATCTTGTAATGAACGCAACCATACCTTCTATGCCATAATTCACAAGGGTTGATGTCTAAATGCACTAGAGCTTGAGGAGGAGTTTAAAGTCTATACAACCTCCCCTCAAGAACCCCAAGAATCCTTGCATTTTCAATACTAGAGCCCTTGGCCCATACAATGACTTTGCCATCAACAAAAGCCACCTTTCTCTTCTAAACAAGAAATAGAACGTAAGTTCTTTTTCAAACCTGGAACATAGAGTATATTGTTGAGATGAATATTCCCATCTGATTCCAACTAAGGAGGTAGATCTAATCCCTTTGACCGAGTAGCTATTCTTGTCTCCAAGTTCCACTGAGTGAGAAGAGTTTCCTTTTGATATCGAGTTGACCATATGTGCCTAGAAGCTCCATTGTCGATTAACCATGTATTATCATCTTCAAATGAGCGTATAAGAGCAGAATAAAAACTTCCATCCATGACTCCTTTTGATGTCTTGGATATGAACTTGATTATACAACCTTTGATAGATTCAAGGAGGCTCCTAAGAGTCGTGAAACCTTCCTTCATGTATATTGTCATTTGCAGAGGGAGATAGAAGATAGCTACTTCAAGAATGTCTTCAAACAAGAATGCCAACAAAAAGTGATCCTCAAGTTGTCCTTCCTTCACCTTAGCTTTGATACCATGTTGAGAGATCAATATGCTAGTAGATTAGGGTTGATTCCAGTAGCTATTCTTGTCTCCAAGCTCCACTAAGTGAGGATTTTCCTTTTGATAGAGTTTTGAGTTGACCATGTTCCCCTATCATGTGCCTAGAAGCTCCATTGTGGATTACCCATGTATTATCATCTTCAAATGAGCCTATAAGAGTTGAATAAAAACTGCCATCCATGACTCCTTTCGATAGCTTTGGAGATGAACTTGATGAAACCTTTGATAGATTCAAGGAGACTCCTAAGAGTTTTGAGACCTTCTGTCATGTATCTTGCTATTTGGAGAGGGACAGAGAAGATAGCTACTTCGAGAATGTCTTCAAACAAGAATGCCAACAAAAAGTGATCCTCAAGTTGTCCTTCCTTCACCTTAGCTCTAATATCATGTTGAGAAATCAATACTAGTAGAATAGGGTTGATTAATCTTACTTGATAATTACTTGTGAGTGTTTGTTGGCTTTTATTACTTTATCATGTCTTCTTCATCAAGCAATTACCAAAATATAAAGTCAAGAGACAAAGAACACAAGAAGTAGGCTCCAAGCCAGGGCAAAACCCCACAAGGGGGAAAACCCAAACAGCGTCTCTTCTTATAGAATCAAATCAAAGTGAGAAATCTAGAACCCAAGATCAAGACCAAGACCTCCACAAAGAACCAAGTCAACCCTCCTTCAAATCTTCTTCAGAAAAAGCAAAGTCAACAAGAATCAAAGTTGGTCAAACCTCTTCAACTCAAATTTTTGGACCTACAACTTCACAAAGTTGCCTTAGCACCTTCATAGAGTTGCCCCAACACCTTTGCATGTGTGAACAAAAACAGAATTTCGTCCCTGTAATCCCCAGAGTTGCCCTAACACCTTTGCACATGTGAACAAAAACAAGAAAAAATTTGATTCTTCTTCTTTCCTTAGATTCTTCTTCTCTATCCTTGGCCTTCACTCTATTTCCTCTTCTTTCCCTAGATTCTTCTTCTCTCTCCTTTGCCTTCACTCTATTTCTTCTTCTTTCTTGCATAGAAATCGATGAATGAGTGAGTGATCAAATGAGGTCGAAGTCCCTTCCTTTTATAGTTGTCCAAGAAATCAAGTAGGTGTCTCTTCAAGGCCAACTTAACAAGGCAAGGTCGACTTGGTCTTATGGGACAAAATGACTCCTTTTTACTCAAACTAATTTATTAATTTTGTTACAAATAGCCCAAATGGGACTTTGAGACATGACAAATTTTTTTTTAGACTCCATAAACCCTAGAAGCATGAACAACATGCTTTGACTTGAAAAAAAATAATAACACAAATACAAATTTTTTTCTTCTTTGTGCTTTTAGATGAAATACAAATTGATACAAGTACAATGATAATTATGAAGACTGAACCTAGTTACATTTTCAACAAAGACGACATTCCTCAAGGGGATGATTGAGGAGGACGTGTATAGCAAGCGACCTAAAGGCTTTGAGGTACATAAGAGGGAGTCCCATGTGTGCAAATTGAAGAAGGCCTTATACAGACTCAAGCAAGCACCTAGGGCATGGTACTCCAAAATTGATGTGTATTTACTGAGCATGGACTTCACCAACAATGAGATAGATCCCAACTTTTACTTTAAACTTCATGGAGATGATCCACTGATATTGGTGTTGAATGTGGATGATTTGCTTCTAATAGTTTCGAAGGGGCTCATTGCAGGATGCAAGACAAACTTGGCTACAAAATTCAAGATAGAGGACATTGGCTTTAATGCATTAGTTCTTGGGGTTAAAGGTTAAGTGAAATCTTCTTTGGTCAAGAGAAGTATGCAATAGAGATCCTGAAAAAATTCGAAATGGACTAAAGACCTACAGCTACACCTATGACCACCAATTTGAAGAAGGCTTTGACTTCAATTCGAAGTTGACGGATCCCACGTTGTACAAACAACTAATAGGGTCCATGACTTATTTGGTCAATACAAGGTTAGATATATGTTTTGTTGTGAACATTGGCTCAATTCATGGTGGAGTTGAGGCAAGTGCAATGGGTAGTAGCAAAGCATGTGTTGAGATACTTGAGAGGTACAGTGGAGTATTGTTTTTGGTATCTTGGAGGAAACAAGGTGAAGTTGCAAGGATATAAATACTCAAATTGGATATTGATTTGTGTAGCTTGGGAGGTACTACCACAACCCTTGGGGTACAGGGTTGGTGAGGACTTGACCCACAAAAGTGGTTTGTAGCCAGTGTACCCAAGTGGTGGATTTTGTACCCAAAGTTTTGGGCACAAGACCAAGTGGAGAATGATATTTTATTCATTAAGAGCATGTGGGGCACCCTTGAAGGGCTAAGGGCCACCTCGAGCTTCAATGTAAAGGAAAGGGTCAATCGAAACAATTTGTATTCCTTGTGTAATTGGTGTTTAAGCAAGATGGATAAGGTCGGCTTGGTTATATGTCATAACCCTTGGTGAGAAAGGACACAACCAAGAGGCGTTATAAGAAGGGATAGAAGACAACTCGTTTGTGATCAATCCAAGAAGCATCTCTCATGTGAATCTGCCCAAGAAGGAAGTGTGAATGCCTCAAGTTGACAAAGGCCCTTAAGGAGCACAAAAAATGCAACAAGTATGGTCCCATGTCTAAAAATGGAAGGCCAAATTTAGCCCACGAAAGACGAAATTGATCATGTGATTTTTTGCCCTCAAGTAAGGTCTGTTTTCCACATGATTTGGAGGTCATTCTTTGTGGTTCGTGCCCTAGATTAGGGCTCTTTCTATGCAAGTATAGTCACTCAAGTTCTACCCTAAAAGTATGTCCAAAAGACTGAGATAATACACCTTGATTTATGAGCTTGTTAGAGAGGGCCAAGACCCTAAGGAAGGTGACAAGAGGTCTGCCTGGCCACCGTATTGAGGGTCGCAAATCCTTGTGTGATTGGAGTTGATTTCAGGAATCTAGAGAAGGTTGAGGTGTGTCTCCAAGTGTGGACAGAGATGCGTTGCAGGGTAGATGTGAAGGGGCTCTCCTAAAGAGAAGTAAACGGGACATAATCGTTAGAGATTTGCTAGTGTGGATAATTCTGTTCATAGGTGTTGAATTGCAGTCTATATGCCCTAGATCAATCTTCTTATAGTGAGCTAAGGGACTGTGTGTGGGCTGATTTGTGAAGCGCAAGTATTGTGATATTAGTGGAGCAATATCCCTGTTAGGTGGCAAATTTCTCAAGCCCTAAGTTTTGTCGTATTTGGAGAAGCAAAGTGATCGTTTAAGGACAGACTTAGTGTTAAAATTGGCAACTAGGGCCAAACTCTATGTGGATCACCTTATTTATGGCTTGTGATATTTTTCCTAGATTCCTCTCATCGAGAGGTGTAGGATAGATCTCAAGATCATCCGATTCCGATAAGTATTTATGGAGATATGAATTTATTTTTATTATGGACAAATTGTCAAGGTCAGCGAGCGAACTTATCTAGGCTCAGAATCCCAACAGTCACGTCTATTCAACCTCAACGTTTGCATATAAATACAAGGAGCATTCTCCTCACTTGGAAAATTCAATTCACTCATCTTCTCTCTCTCTCTCTCCTACGCATAAAAGGAGCCTCTCTCTCTCTCACACGTGTGGCTGAAAGGAAGACGTTCTAGGGCAAGGAAGACGCAAAAAGAAGGACGCTAGGGCAGCAGGGCATCTCTTTGACCAGCGTTGACCTTCCAGAAGTGCGGATTAGGTGTGGTTGCCTCTCCTAGGCAGGCCGCTATTTTTGGCACAAAAAACCGAGGTGATCTGACCTCTGGTTAGACTAGTGTTGACTGCCCTAGTTTAGGGTTGCAGTTGACTTCAGAAATCTGCAAATTGACTGTACTTTTGGGGTTGTTCAAGGGTTGTTCCTTCAAGCTGTTCAAGGACAAGTTGACTGGAAATTGACCAAACATTTTAGGGGTCAATTTCAGCTAGTTTGACCAAGTTTGACTTTGTTGATCTAGGGTTTGTTGCTATTGATATAAAATTACAGAATTCAGATTTCATACTATTTCTCTCTGCTGAACAATTGAAGATAAAAGAAGATTTGATCAAAGGGTTTCCCCGCATTGGGGTTTGTCCCTGGCTAGCCACCACATCTTGTGTCTCTTGTCTTGGCTTGTTTTCTATTGATCATTTAATGTTCTATCTTCACTTTACTTAATCTAAGCATAAAACATACCATAATTTAACATGGTATCAGAGCTGAGGTGAAGACAAAGCCCAAGCAAGAGCAATCACCGAAGAGAAAGTTGGCAAGGCTATCTTAAAAAAATCATGGGGTCCTCAACACACTTCCCTGCTGAAGACAAACTCCGTGAGAAGTCTGACTATCACGGATGGAAGATGTCTCTCAATCTAATATTAGAAGAGCAGGAAGTATTGGACCATGTGAGAGACGGGATTGTTGAGCCTCCATCAAATGCATCTGTTGCAACTAGGAACAAATGGACCAAGGGAGAAGTCAAAGCAAGGAAGAACATCCGGGACTCTATCAACAAGCACTTGATGGCCTATGTTTCCGAGTTGAACATCTCCAAGGAAATCTACGATAGACTGGTGAGTTTATTTAAATTTAATGATGCAAATCAAGTCTTGTTTCTTTGAAATACGCTGAAGGAAATTAAGAAGGGAAAATATGAGAGTATGCAAGCATATTTCTTAAGAATCACTGAGATCAAGAACGATCTCCTATTTATTGGGGAAGTAATTCCTGATAGGGAAATGACACTCACAACTCTTGGAGGACTACCATCTAAATGGTATGTATTCAGGACTATTCTTCTCAACAATAATGTAATTCCTAGATTTGAGGAATTAATGGCCAGATGCATTCAAGAAGAAACGAGGATGGAAGAGCAAGATATGCCCATACTTAAAGGTCATCCCTCTGCCTTTTCTTCTCATACTAAAAGAAGAAACAATTCCGGGGCTAAATTCAAAGGAAAGGTTGGACCAAAGGGTGGAAGAAAAGGACGATGTGACAATTGCAATAAAACGGGTCACTATGCAAGGGAGTGCCCTGATAAAAGGGACTCACACCAAGACGATGATCAAAATCCCTCTCAAGGCAATCAAAGGAATGGCAGGTCAAATGGCAGAGGTAAAAGAAGTGTCAGAAATCAAGAAAGAGGACAACCATTCAAGAAGGCAAGAAATTCCAGGTATGAATCTAACACTGTTAACAATAAGCAAGATGAATATTATCTACCAGCAATTCTATCTACTACTGCTCCCCCGGACTTCGTGGGAAATTGGCTTATTGATAGTGGTGCCTCAAGGCACTTCACTGGTTACAAAGAAGTTGTCTATAATCTGATAGAGAAGGAAACCAACCTGGAAATTGTTCCTAGAGATAATTCAAAATATCCCATGAAATGCGTAGGAAATGTCACTCTTCAATTGAATCAGGGTAATACAATCCGCTTACAAGATGTATTATATGTACCTGATCTCAAAAAGAACCTGGTGTCCATTTCGGCAATGGAAGACAAAGGCCACAAGGTGGCCTTCGGTGATGGCAAGGTATGTGTATGGAAAAAAAACTTTAAAGATGCTTTTACTCTTGGGTTTCGAGTTGATTCATTATAACAAGTCGGAGGAAGTCTGCTAGGTGTCATGTCTTGTGACACATCTATTCAGTCTGAACTATGGCATCGGAGGTTTGCTCACCTTCATTATAAAGCTCTACCCGATGTAAGAAAAATTGTGACCGGGATGCCCGAGTTCAAATTAGAGCAAGAATGTGTATGTCCAGGATATGCTGAAGGAAAGCTCAAAAGGGGACCATTCCCCTCAAGCCAAAGCAAGACCTCTGATATATTGCAGTTGGTTCACTCAGACATATCCAGTATGATGCATGTGAACTCCTTGGGAGGATATTTATATTACCTCACTTTTACAGATGATTATTCTTGCAAGACTTGGATATACTTCTTGAAAAAGAAGGATGAAGTGTTCTCCTGGTTTCGGCACTTCAAAGCCCTGATCGAGAATCAAACCAAAAAGATCAAGATCTTAAGGACTGATAATGGGATTGAATATGAATCCAATGAGTTTCATGACTTTTGCAAAGAGGCTGGCATTAAGAGGGAGACTACTACACCATACACCCCTGAGCAGAATGGTGAGGCAAAAAGGAAGAATCGTACAATTGTGGAAATTGTCCATGCTATGCTCCATGATCAAAGACTTCCGAAGTTTCTATGGGCCGAAGCTGCAAATACCGCCATATATGTACAAAACTGATGCCCTCATCAAGCATTGGGTTCCAAGACTCTCAAAGAAATGTTCACCAGTAAGAAACCTGACGTATCTCATTTTAGAATTTTTGGAAGCCCCATATATTTTCATGTGCCTAAAGAAAAAAGGAATAAATTGGGTGCATCTGGAAAGAAACGAATCTTCGTGGGCTATAGCGAAAATACTAAGGGCTATAGAACCTATGTAGCTGGTCAAAGGGAAGTCGAGATTAGTGACGAAGATATGGCTCTTAGCAAGGTAGATAATCTTCCTACTTTAAGGGGATCTAAAGAAGTTGACACCGAGGAACCGAAGGAAAAGGAAGATGAGACGATGCCCGATGTGGAAGAACCTACAGATCCTATTGATCCTCCTCCGTAAGAGGCTTCCTTTTCTAGGAAGAGGCCTTCATGGCTTAGGGGGACACTTGATGATGCTGAAGGACACATTACACCCCGAGGAACCTTCCGTGAAAGTAAGAAGCCGAACAGGTATCAGGGATACCTGACCATCATGAGCACAATCATCCAAAATGAGCCTTCATCATTCACAGATGTCGTCAAGCATCAAGTATGGAAGGATGTTATAACCCTGGAAATGAGTCTATTATGAAAAACGATGTTTGGGATGTGATCCCCAGACCCTAAGACAAAGCAGTTGTCACTTCAAAATGGCTTTACAAGATAAAGCATGCAGTTGATGGAAGTGCGGAAAAATATAAGGCTCGTTTTGTCGCTCGTGGCTTCTCCCAGAAGGAAGGCATAGACTATGACTAGATATTTGCACCTGTTGCCCGATATGCTCGATCATATCCCTTGCTGCTTAGCAAGAATGGAACCTACATGAGATGGATGTCAAGACTGCATTCTTACATGGTTCGATCAAAGAGGAGGTCTATGTGGAGCAACCCAAAGGATTAAAGATTTATGATTGAGAATCTCATGTGTGCAGGTTGAAGAAGGCCCTCTATGGGCTAAAGCAAGCACCCCGAGCATGGTATCAGAGGATCAATAGCTACTTGATGAATTTGGGATTCACTAGGAGTGAAGCTGACCCTAACCTTTACTTTAAGGTTATAGATGACAAGCCTCTCATACTGGTGCTAGATGTTGACGACCTCTCTCTAACAGGTGCAGACCCTCTCATTCACGAATGTAACAGGGAGCTAGCTTCTGAGTTTGAGATGAAAGACCTAGGACTTATGCACTATTTCCTAGGACTGGAAGTCTGGCAGAAACCAGGGGAGATTTTCCTATCTCAAGGAAAATATGTGGTGAAGATATTGGAGAGATTCGGCATGGTGGACTGCAAGCCCGTAACCACCCCGATGGAGCTTGACTTCAAGAAGTTAAGTGGTAGTGCTGCTGGACCTGTTTTACAAATTGCTACCGAGTATTGTCAACTCGTCAGAGCATTAATGTTCTTGGTGAACTCCCATCCGGATATATGCTTTGCAGTCAACGCATTGAGTCAACATATGGTTGAGCCTCACCACTCACATTAGATTGGTGCCAAGAATCTGTTGAAATATTTTTGTGGCACAATCACTCATGGGTTGAGATACACTATCGGAGATGTGAGACTACTTGGGTATACTGATGTTGATTGGGCAGGCAGTGTGGTGGACCGAAAGAGCACTTCCGGGTGTTGTTTCTCTTTGGGATCTGTGTCGATATCCTGGATGAGTAGGACGCAGAAGTCGGTGGCTTTGAGCACCACTGAGGCAGAGTACATTACTGCTAGCATGGCCTCCTGTGAGGTAGTCTGGTTGCGAAAGCTATTCAGTGAGCTGTTTGGATTTACATTGGATACCACCATGATTCTATGTGACAACCAGAGCGAGACCCGTTTATCAGAGAATCTCGTATTTCATGATCACTCCAAGCATATCGATATCAGGTACCACTATATTCGAGATATGGTGCAGCGAGGAGCAATAAGGCTCCAACATATCGGTACAGATGAACAGGTCGCCGACATTTTGACAAAGCCCCTAGGAAAGGTCAAATTCTTGACTTTCCGAGAACGACTTGGTGTCGTTCAGAGACCCTCTTATGAGGGTCGAGTATGATGTATTGAGCTCTGGGAGCTCCAGGGGGGCACCATCCCCTGGTGGTGCACTATGTACAGGGTAAAGGTTCAACCTTCCCCTGTGACACCCAATGGCAACTGTGGAACAGGATGATTAGTTCTCATCTAGGCCAGGATGATTTGTTCTCCGTGGCGATTGTGGAACAGGATGATTAGTTCTCCTGTGGGCCAAGATAATTAGTTCTTTTGTGGCATCCACTGGACAGGATGATTCGTTCTCCTATGGACAAGATGATTAGTTCTCCTGTCAAGGCATCCTACCCATGCATTCTGGGAATCATGGGAAGTACCTCTCCTCTAATCAATGAGCAGGGAAATGAGGATAGGGACCATAATATTACTATCAATAGACGCATCGTTGTATCTACTATACACCCTATGCTAGGATGACCTCCATTGATCTGGGATCAGTGAAAGTGGTTCGCACTCTGAGGCTAACTTCGGGTCAACGGAGGATGGTATGATACATCCTCGATCATTTCTTCTTCTTCATAGTTCGAGCAAAGCGAACCAAAGCAAAGCAAAGTGAGGTCAAGTTGTGCAGGACAGTGCACTTGATGGATGGATAGCAGCCACGATCTGATGGAATGCAGATGGAGTTCTCCCTAGTTGAGAGGGAGTGTTAAAAAAGGCAACTAGGGCCAAACTCCATGTGGATCACCTGATTTATGGCTTCTGATATTTTTCCTAGATTCCTCTCATCAAGAGGTGTAGAATTGATCTCAAGATCATCCGATTCTGATAAGTATTTATGGAGATATGAATTTATTTTGATTATGGACAAATTGTCAAGGTCGGCCAGCAAACTTATGTAGGCACAGAAGCCCAACAGTCACGTCTATTCAACCTCAACGTTTGCATATAAATACAAGGAGCATTCTCCTCATTTGGAAAATTCAATTCACTCATCTCTCTCTCTCTCGTACGCATAAAAGGATCCTCTCTCTCTCTCACACGTCTGGCTGAAAGGAAGACGTTCTAGGGCAAGGAAGACACAAAAAGGACGCTAGGGCAACAGGTCATCTCTTTGACCAACGTTGACCAAGTGTTGACCTTCCAGAAGTGCGGATTAGGTGTGGTTGCCTCTCCTAGGCAAGACGCAATTTTTGGCATGAAAACTGAGGTGATCTGACATCTGGTTTGACCGGTGTTGATTGCCCTAGTTTAGGGTTGCAGTTGACTTCAGAAATCTGCAAATTGACTGTACTTTTGGGGCTGTTCAAGCGTTGTTCCTTCAAGTTGTTCAAGGACAAGTTGACCGGAAATTGACCAAGCATTTTAAAGGTCAATTTCAGCTAGTTTGACCAAGTTTGACTTTGTTGATCTAGGGTTTGTTGTTGCTTATATAAAATTACAGAATTCAGATTTTGTACTATTCTTTCTACTGAACTATTGAAGATAAAAGAAGATTTGATCAAAGGGTTTCCCCACATTGGGGTTTGTCCCTGGCTAGCCACCACATATTGTGTCTCTTGTCTTGGCTTGTTTTCTATTGATCATTTAATGTTCTATCTGCACTTTACTTAATGTATATGTGATTGCTAATCTATGGCCAATAAGAAGAAAAATAAGTAAATTGCTCTAAGCATAGACCATACCATAATTTAACACTTAGTTTGCCCTAATTCAAAGATTTGGTGTGGCAAAACAGTGGTAAGAGGGTTGTGTGTAAAGATCCCAAGTACAATGAGGTTAAAGGTGCAATCCCATTGTTAGAGGGCAGACTTGTGTGGCCTAAGTTCAATCATCTTGGAGCAACAAGAGTGATTGATAGAGGAAGATTGATCAGCATAAGATGCAAGCAATTCTGGAGCAGCAAAAGTACTTTTGAGCAACAGTAGAGGTGGTAAAGGACTTGTCGGGTGTTCAAGGTACATGGACCGAAAGGGCTAGTTTGAACATTCCTTCAACAAGTAAGTCAAGTGTGTCTTGTTCAAAAGTAGATTGGTTGTCATATGTTGTTGACAACAAGCCCTAGTTGTTCTTGTATCAAGGCTAATTTTAAGTGCCATGATCCCTAGTACAGGAGCCCTATGTTTCTTGTATTAAGTTTGTAATATAATGAATTTTAGGTTGAAAATTTGTCTTCTGTACTACACTAATTCATTGTTATACATTTTCTGATGTGCAAAGTGTTTGTGTTGTGGCATTTTAGTGTGTTTGTGATCATGTTCTAGATATAGACCTGATTCTAAAGTGTGGAGGAAAAATCAACCTTATGCAGGGAGAATAACATATAGGAAGACCACCTAAGGGTGTTTCTTTAGTCTTGGATCAGTAATGATTTCCTCGTTCAGCAAGAAGAAAACTTTTGTGGCACTCAATTCAACAAAGGCAATGTATTTGGCAGCGAGTATGGCGAGTTATGAGAATATTTGGCTTCGCAAGTTGGATGCATGATTTTTGGTCGGGAATCGGTAACTGCAATGATACACTCAGATAATCAAAGTATCAAACTCTCTAAGAATCTAGTTTTCCATGACAGATCCAAGAATATTAAGATCAAGTATCACTTCATTAGAGACAGAATCCAGGAAGGGGTAGTGAAGCTTCAATATCTCACCATAAATGAGCATATTGCAAACATTCTCACCAAACCATTACTAAAAGAGAAGTTTGTGTTTTATAAGGGCACACTAGGTATGGTGCAAAATATCTTCCTTCCTATGAGAGAGTGTTGATGTTTGTAGCCCAAGCAAGTACTTAGGCATAGGCCTAAGTGTCAAGGCATGTGGAAGTCGATTAATTATCCCTTAACCTTAGTAATTAACTTAGTTATTAAAGTAATTCATTTTATGACAAAAGCGAGGTTAATCTAATGAAATGCAAAGATTAATTGCATTAGTGAATTAGATAAATAACAATTGTTGATCTCAAATGAAGTTGAGATTTAATCTCAATCATTGATCACTTTGGAGATTAGGGTTATTGATTTAGTCATAACTCAGCCTTATAAAAAGAAGGTTGGGTTAAGAGAGAAGACACATTATTTGACACAAGACACAGTGAAACAAGTGAGGATCTGAGTGATTGAGTGGAGGAGGATATTCACTCGAGTGTGTAGCAACCAGAGGGAGAAAACAAGGAGTAGCAAGATAGAGAAATATTCAAATGGTGATTTTCCAATAGAGAAGGCACACATGAGCTGTAGATAAATCCTAGTAAGTTATGGCAATGTGTGAATAGGTGGAAAACAAGCTCAGGTAGTGACTATTTGGTTGTAATATTGAGGGTTGAAGACAAATTTATCAACTAGATGTAGGTTTTGTTGTGTGTCACTTTTACCAAGTGGCCATTTATTTTCCCTATTGGGAAGGCCTTTGCTGAAGATTTTTATAAATGAAACAATAGATTTGAAAGGCAAACTTTTATGCGTGCTTGTTCATGAAATTGGTTGATTGAATTTTTGCTTCCACTAACAATTAATTTTTTATTTACCAATTAAAATCTCAACAGTACAAAAAACATGCTCTACAATGGCGTCTCTCCTACGGCGGCTAGGGTTCATCCCTATACGTTTCTTCCTGTCTCTCTACCCTCTCTAATTGGCTTTGTTGTTGATGGTGGTTCCTACAGGATTGATTATTTCAAATTCTAGATTTGGATCTCTCTCTCTCTGACTCCTTCGTCTGCTCTGGTTCCAACAACAACAAGATTTCTAAAAGTGCCCCCTTCTTCTGGTAATGCATCTCGCTCTTTCAAAGATGTAATTAGCACTAGATCTAGTTCTCCTCCTCTAATTTAGGTGATCCATTAAGCCTCTGCAATCACAATTTCGTTGGGAGCATAAGCCATTAATGATGCTCTGTGTTTTTCGAAAAGAGGTTTAGATGGTCTTTAGCCCCATTTGGTTGACCTCCATCAATGGATCTTAAAGAATTGGAAACCCCCTCTAATGAACTTAATATTTATCCTTTGGCCCGTGTTTTTTTGTGGTGATGTTTGAAAAGTTAAATGATAGGAATGTTATTTACAATAACGACCCTTGGTCTTGGGGTAGCGAGAGCCTTTTTATGCAGCCATGGTCCCCCTTGTTCAATCCTCTTACAACTTTAATTTCTTCTACTCTGTATGGTTCAGACTTCCAAATCTGCCCCTGCACCTCTGGAATCTCTCTTCGCTTAAGTCTATTGGGGATGCAAATGGAGTCTTACATTGTCGCAGCCTAGAAACAAAAGATTGTCTCAGCCCCACATATGCATGTACCTATGTGCAGAAGGATTTCAATAAGGGTTTTCCAACTCAACTGAATTTGACCAACACAGTTTACTTGTGGGCTCAAAAGCTTGATTAAGAGAATATTTCCATTCGATGTCAAGCATGTTATAAGACAGGGCACACAATTGACAAATTCCCCACAGCCATGAAAACCACCAATACACAAACAACCCAAAAAAAGGTGTTGTCCAACGATGCCACAATTTTGCCCGAACAATAAGATTCAGGCCGAAATCCGGCAAGAAAATTTCAAGAAATCTATTTCTGGGAGTGTTCAAATCGTGTTTTTGATGGTCGAAATGGATTCAGCACGATCAATGACCCTTAGGGCACCCAAAATCCTAAAGCTTCACAATTGTAACCAGGATTTCCAAAAAATTCTACCAAATATTTTCAAAATTGTGTCAGAATTTCCATTGTTTTCTAAGCAAAATTATGGCCTCGTTAGAATACAACCTAGAAAAATAGTACGAGGCACAAATGGTGGGAAGACGCACAGAAAGAACACTATACCATTTTTAAGGAAGAAGAACCCCAAGATAAGGCAAAGGACAAGCAAGAAGCAAAAAATGGACAAGAAGAAGCAGATGTCAAAAAATCCACCGGACCCAACTTTAGTAGAAGAACCTGCTCAATAGAGCCCTAAGAACAATACCTTCTCATGTGTTTCTTCAAAAAATAACACTGAACAAGTAACTTCTTAGGCAGATCAAGCAGGCGAGGAAGAGCCATTAAAGGGCCAAAAGGATGATGTTGGTAGTAGAGATCATCCTCAAATAGGTGACCGTCCATATTCATCAATAACTCAGGATGGAAACAAGTTGGAAGAAAGGTGAAAAATATCTCGCCAAGGAAAACAAGAAACCAGTCAAAATTAAAGTGACAATTAGATTAGAATGGGATGCAAACGTATTTGGATCTTAGGGGTATTTTGGAAAAAAATTAGTTAGAATGGGAACAATTTTTTTTTATTGTGGAGATATCGATTAAGGATTTGGATTGAATCTGTATGCTCAATCTCAAACTGTCGAGAAATTAAGCTACGAGAGACATTCATGTAACTTATTTCCTAGATAATTGTCGCAACCAAGCATGGATTTTATATAAAACCTTCTCATTTCTGTTTTAAATCATAGTAGTACATTTTGTTTAACAGGCTGAAAAATTAAATTACAACAGCAAGAAAAATTCCCAGGAAACAATTTGTCATTTACTGGGATTAGAAAATTAACAGCTAGACTTGCATTCCCTGGTCACCAAGTACACACTTGATGATTACTGGTGACTCTGTTATGAACCTATATTACACAATGTTCCCCCAAATTTTCATGAAGTGGGACCCAAGTAACAGACATTGGGAACATGTGGAGAGCCCCCAAATTTTAGGGAAATTCATGGGCAGCAGGGGAACAACGAGATCCCTAGCATAGGGAGCCTTGTCTGCAAAGATGGAAATCCAATCCCTGGTCACTTAGTTGAAGCACTAGACTTGGAACAAAGCTAAGGCTTTCAAAAAGTACACACTTGTTAATGATTACTAGTGACACTTGCATTCCCTGGTCACTTAGTTGGAGCACTAGAATTGGAACAAAGCTAAGGGCTTTCAACAAGTACACACTTGTTGATTATTGATGCCTCTGTTGTAAACCTATATAACACAATGTTCCCCGGACTTTTCATGAAGTTGGAACGGGGTAGCATACATTAGGAACACGTGGAGACCCTCCAAATTTTAGGGAAATTCATGGGGGGCACGGAAACAACTTGATACCCATCATAGGAAGCCTCATCTACAAAGATGGAGATGCAATCCAATAGAGACATGTACAATGCAAATATATCTAGAGATTGGCACGAGTAGTATGAGACTACTCTAGTCCATAGTAATCATCTCTCATACCATCTGAGGCCGAATAGAGAGCACAAAATAGATTAAAGATTTTTGTCCATGAGAAGTGAAAGAGGAGTTGGAATGAGTGTTGTGTTGCAAGCTAGAAGGAAGAACTCATTGTTGAGACGGAGAATATGTCCTCTAACACCTGGTCTATCTGCAAATATGAGGTCTAGTCTGGTGAAGCTATGGTGGTCTCTCCTGAAGGAATAATGCCATGTGTCCTCATGGATCTAGGGTCAACTCTATCTATTGGCCACTTGATGCCCCTAGTGATCGTGTTAGCGATTTGATATCAAAGGGCCAATGAAACCAATCCATCCCAAAAACAACCCCTCGCACCTTCCATTGTTGAACATAATCTTGTAGTGGTCAAAGCTTGTGATACAATTAGTGCTAGAATGCCAATGAGGATTCATATCAATACTTGAGCAAGTAATACTGAAATGGCTAATAATCAAGGAGATTCTTTCTTGGGCCTCCTACCCTTGATCTTTGACAAAGGAAATGATGATGCAAAACAACATTGATTTCTTTGTGACACACTAGAGCACACAAGATACTCCACCTATAGTTCAAATTGTAAAAGCCAAGACCACATTACAAGCTAGAGGTCTGCAATGTTAAATAAAATAGAAATAGAGTACATCGAAACAAGGGATTACATGAGATCAAGGATGATTTGTCACGGGTTTGAAAAGATAAAGTTTGAACTGCAAAGTATCACTAAGTTGAACGCGATAAAATGGAGACCAAGTAAGTCAATATGGGATTATGGCTAGCAGTAGCACATTAGAGATATAATCAATGGATTAACATACAATAGTCAAGACCCAATTCTTAAGCATCATCACTGTCAATGCAACCCTCATTGTCATTATTAGACTCACCCTAATTCATCAACAATGTTTAGTGGCACCCCAACCAAGCCCTATTTGTCCTTTGCACCCTCCTTGACACATCATATATGACCTCCATTAGTAGAGATCTCATCATGTAGTTCGTCCATTCAAATGCTCACTCCCCTTTAAACTATATAATTTTCTCTGAATTTTCTGTATTTCATTGGTTGTGTCTAATTTTTGTATTTTATTTTTAAATCTAAATTCCTCTCTACATGCTTCTTTCATGGTTGGTGATGGTGGAAAGAATTAATTTTGTGGAACAAATTCTTTTTGATGTTGGTTAAAACATATGAGCGATAATAGTGCTTTCTTCAAAGAATATATCAAGTTGCAAATAGCTTGTTTTGGAGATACAAGGAATGAAGAAATGGGTCTTCTATAAGAAAAAAAAAATTAATAGGTTGGTAGTAACACTCAAATCTGATAAAAAAAAGGTTTGTAGTAACACTCAAATCTGATAAGAAAAATTATCACTGGACGGTAAAAATAGGACAGCGTGTGTTTATGATAAAAGCAAGTAACAAAACATAGAGGGCAAAGAGGAAGTAGAATTCAAACTTGCATAACAATCTTCTTGGGGAAACTACATGCAATACTAGGAATTGACTTTGTCAAATTTTGTGAACATAAATCTTCAAGGGGCTCATTTCAATGTCAAAGGAATCATATTTTCTATTGTTGTCCTCCATCCTTTCTCCTACCACAATTTTAATCACAATATTCTTGACAATAGGTGCCAAAAAGCCTTTTCATTTGAAGTATAGACAAGCAAATTTTTATTCTCATATCTAGCAGCTTAGTCCAATCAACAGTATAAGATTTGGATAGAGTGGGCATCCATGTGATTTGTGAAAGATGTTTGTCAACTAGTACAAATATGACTATAATATTTTTCTCAATATTTTAAACAGTTCCAATTTTAAGTGTCAATGATGTATGAAATTTGGATTGAGTTGACCAAGCGGAAGTCTTAACTGTACATAATAAGATTTACTTACGTTTTCAATTGTAGCATGCATTACAAAATTGCAATGGCCTTGGATGAATTTTACACTGATTACCATTAGAATATGATGTCATTGAACTGCCAAATTCCAATTGGGTTATGGTCTCAATTCCTGTTTTGCAAGTGTCATTGACCTGCTTGAACTCTGGTTTAGCATGCCTACAATTCAATGTAAACATCATCTCTCATCTCTATCCAACTTTTAGCATCCATAAAGATATTATGTTTATTCCCTTTGCCTCAAAGGGAATCACTATCAACAGATACTTTGGTGGATGCCTTATTATAGGCTCCCTTATGGTTGCCTATCATCGAAATTTTCCTTTTGTCCTGTACTCGTGACATTTTAACTTAATTGTAAAATTGAGTTTTTCTGAAGCAAATGAAGCGTGTGCCACAATTATCCTTTTCTATTATTACAGGCCCAATCATTCAAAGTTTACTAGGTTTATAACGTTAAACAAATTAGAAAATCTATTCTGTATGTACTGGTACCAAATGTTAGGATCTTAAATGTCCAATCTCATATTATTATTTCAAATGGAGAATTCTATATTTTCAAAATAAGGTGAAAATGTACATTAAGAAAATCATCATACAGAAAACAAGGACACAGAAACATCTGTAAAATAGTGAAAATCGATCCTATCCTTTTGCTGAAATAATGCAATAGTATCGAAGCCTACACACTATAAAGTTATAGTCCATCAACACTGAGTTCCAAACTATGTGCTTCCTTGGTGCTCCTTGGCACTTTGAGGAGTTGGATTCACTTCCTTGGTGCTCCTTGGCAAGTCAGATATTCTTCCAAAAGTTCTTTGTCCAACAATTGTTTAGGCATAATCACTAAATGGCAACCCCATCTCTCTTGCATCTATAAATATTTTGAAAGTCTCTTAGACAGTTGCCTAAGTAATGCTTCCAGTTAGTTAATGCCAACCTTTGACTAAATGAATTTTTATTAAATAAGGCATCTTACTTTTCCCATTAATCTTCAGAAAGACTCATTGCACAAGAAAGGGGCTTTGGGACAAAAATAGATCTGGTTTCAACAGATTCGTTCCCATGTATTTCAGTTAAGATGCAGCAAGTGGGAAATCTGTGATTACACACCAAAGGATTCCAACCTGAAGCTCTGTTCTATCACTATATGTTTTCACAGGTTAAATTTGAAATACCCTCTGCAGCAACCCACTAGGGATTCTACCAACTGTGCTAATATCACCCATGGTAGCCTTGTGCTTTTGAATTCCACAAAATGGTGACAGAATTGATGCTGCAAAAAGGTAACAACGAATACCTGGATGGACACACAGTAACATCCCATTCACAGAGATGCTCCATTAAGAACTGTGTAGGACAGATTTACATTATTTGGCAAAGGTGTGTAGCATGTCAATTATAAATTCGGGACACAAGGGGTACAGCTTTTTGCACATACGAGATACGTTAATGAAGGACTTGCTTATGTCATGTTTGGCTACAGTAACGTTAAGTGACTATGACAAACATCTGCAACTTGGCAACAGTGAGTTGCTAACATTTTCCATCTCAAATGTTGTCACAAAAAGCCTGAAAGATAGCAACTTGGTGGAAAAAAATTACGTTGGCTGCTTGAGCCAGAGTATATGAATCATCTGAGTATGACGTTTGTTCCTCTAGTTTATGTCTCCATTGTGGGAAGCAAAAGGATTGCTACTTCAACACTTTCACTGCAGTTGCAAAAGTTCATCTCTATCTGGCCGATGGCTTGAGTCCCTATCCATTACTGTGGGAGTTCATTCGACAAATGTGATCTTAAAATAATCCAGGAACAGTGTAGCACGGGTACACATACCACAGGGGATAGATTCTTCATTCCCATAACCATGCATCTAGAGGCATGCTGGAAATGTACCTGTACCCATCCCATGTTATACCATGCCATAGCCTGCAACACTTTCCAATACCCCGCCTCACCCTGAGTAAATTATTGATGTACCCCAATTTTGGGCATGCAGGCACTGATTTTAGGATAAAAAGAGTTATCTTAATAATTGCAAAGCCCCAGTAAGGTTGCATTTAGGGTGGGGCCAGCAAGAAACCCTAAAACAACTAAGTGCTGTGGCTGCTGCCCCTTTTATAAGTGTAAACCCTACTTTCATGCTCTCTTTTGCATTTTCAGTTTGGCTATTGGAGTTTGGTAGAGAATAGCAGAGAAGAGGAGGTGGTAAGGCAATGTTTACTGTTTTCAATGCAGGAAATTGACGTCCAGCAGCTCAACATTAAAAATTATGCACCATCATTGGCATGCTTCACTCCTCAAGTTTCCATATTTCAGTTTCATCAAGTTTCACGTTTCCAACTTTTATGTATGTCATTTCCACAACATGTCTGAAAAGGGAAAGAGTCATTGTTCAATGATCATGAATGTCAATTGATATATGGTAGGCAATGGAATGATTTTATTTTTTTGAATCATTGCTGATTTACATCAATTTCAGCTCTTTTTCCCATGTGTTATTGTATATATAAAAATTAACATATGTACCCATGCCAAAACCTCATCCCTTGTTTCAAAAAGAGTCATATCTGTACCCAAACACTGGCAGCTTAATCCAGGAATGACAGTGGTAATTGATTGAAGGATTTAGATATTGAAATTTGGTACCGGAGGACAGGTGGTTCCCTTAGGCTTTGATCTTTGGCCTAGGGAAAAGTGTCCAAAAGATTTTAATTTTTCTCCTAAAGTGACTATAACTTTTTATAAAGTTAAAATCTAATTTAAAAGAGACTTTAAGCGATAAAGTTACTAAGTCTAATTTTAAAGTGACTTTTATAAAGTCAATGAAAAATTAGAAAGGAAAAGTGACTTTGGAAATAAATGACTAAGTGGGTCTTTATTAAAGTGGGTGAATTAAAAAATAGAAAGTGGGATTTAAATGTGCATTTAATCTCAGCCATTGATCTAAATCTATCTCAGCCATTGGATTTAGGGATCACCCAAAAGTCATTTAGGGTTGGGTTAAAGGAGGAAAAGGAGGAAAAGATCATTCATTCTTTCATGAGCAGATTGGGAGAAGGAGAACAAGAGAGCAAGGGAGATTTCTGGACAAGAAGGAGAAAGAGGCAGCAGTTTGGCACACATACCAGGCAGCTCTTCAACAAAATCAGAACAGCAAAAAGACAAGCAGAACAGCAGCAAGAACAAGCAGAAAAAGCTGATTTTTTGCTGAAAAGTGAGAAAAACTTATTTTTTGGGCACGAATATCGAGGAACTGATTTTCGGCACAATAGTCGAGGTCTGTCTGTACGGTCGTCCGTACGGTCCGTACAGTCCGTATATTCGTACGTCTGTACAATCCGTACGGTATGTACCACGCATACAGCAAAGTTTTCAGGTGGTCTGTTGGGCTGAAAACAGATAAGTTTGCTTGCTGGAAAAATTATTTTGCTGTAATTTTTGCTGAAATTTTCTTGCTGTAAAAAGGCTTTTTCAGAAATAAAGAAGAGCTCTCAAACTGGTTTTCCCCAAGAGTTGTAGGGGGTTTTTCCAGGGCCACGTTGACCAAAAATATCAGTGTTTTAATGTGTTTTAATGGCTGTTTATCATCGCTGATTTTTATTTCTGCAATTTCCAGCATTCTGTAAATTTTCCAGAATTTGTGTTTTCAACAAATTTATTTTTTCAACATCGTTGAATGTATGGTTATGGGAAGGGGCATCTAACTACATGGGAGAAATAAGGAGAAACTGAAAAACGGGGTGGGAAAACAGAAATTTTAACATTAGATTACATCAATAGAGTTATCAGGTCTGGAGAGAGTTGATGATCCATTTTCTTCTTGTTTCCATTCTTCCTAGAGCACAGTTTATATTTGTTAGAATACTGAAAGTTAGGTGTACCTGTACCCATCCCAGGCAACCATACCCTAGCAAATTAGTCCAAGAATGACATTTTTAATTGTAAAGTTTTGTAGATGTTCTATGCTAAGAGCAATTTCACTTTTCACACAGCAATCATACAAGTAGTTAAGCAAAATGCAGATAGAACATATAAGCAGATCTTACAGAAGACAAATCAGAAACAGGAAAAATGTGTGTGTTCGTTTCGGCGGTCAACAGGATGCTTCAACCAGCAAAGTCTCCTTTGGTCAGCCAGCCCAGATGTGTCACAACAACCCTCCAACCAGTAGATGAATCAACCCAAGTCAATTCTGTAAAAGTCAACGTTGTC